>ML097127.1:0-28241 GCA_003697995.1 Taxidea taxus jeffersonii | reverse complement strand
GGTCCTGGGATCGAGCCCTGCATCGGGCTCTCTGCTCAGCAGGGAGCCTGCTTCCCCCCTCTCTCTGTGCCTGCCTCTCTGCTTACTTGTGATCTCTGTCAAATAAATAAATAGTCTTTTTTTAAAAAGGTATTGATAAGATAAAATAGTTAAAATAGGTTAAAATAGGAAAGAGGAAATTTTTTTTAAATAACAAAAATTTTAAAAATTTAACTTTGAAAGACTAAAGAATCATGGGGAAAAAGCCATGAATTCTGTGCTGTATTCCCCTAGCGCTGGTGTCTTGCAGTTCTTATTGATCAGTGAACTTGGTCTTGGCTGGATGTTCTTGCTGATCTTCTGGTGGAGGGGCCTGTTGCAGTGATTCTCAAATGTCTTTGCCTCAGGCAGAATTGCACCACCCTTGCCAGGGGCCAGGCTAAATAATCTGCCCAGTTTTGCTCTCAGTAGCTTATATTCCCTGAAAGCTTTCCCTACAGCTTTGGTGAATGAGAATGAAGATGGTGGCCTATCAATCTCTGGCCCCAGAGGAGCTATGATCTCGGGGTCCCCCCTCTTCAGGGAGCTCTCAGAGAAAAGCAGTCAGTCACATCTGTCTCCCTGGTCTCCGGCTGCACTCCATGCTCATCCAGCCCATGACCAAGCATTTCTATCTCTGGCACATGGCCCTGTTTGGAGTCTCCAAACCCAGCAGATTCCTGCAGCGTGCTCCCACATTGCTCTTCCCAGGGGATAAGGGTATTTCCCCAGATCTGCTGCTTGTTGGGTCCCTGCTGGAAGAGTAGTGGTCTGATTGTGCCTCAGATCACAGTTTAAGTAACCCCTAGCTGAGAGCCCACTCCTCTGCTGTCTTTACAGCCAGCTTCCCTGCTCCAATACCTGGGATCTCTGGCACACTCAGGCACCCCCCAGTCTTTCTATGACCCCTGAGGGTCCTGAGACCACACTGACCCAGAGAAGATTCTACCCCCTGCTTAGCCACTGGAGTGACATCCCTTTGTGGACCAGACTTCTAAAAGTTCTGATTTTGTGCTCCCTTGCTCTCTTGCTTGCCAATAGCTGGCTGACAGAGGACCCCCTCCCCCATGGCCTATCTTCCTGTATGTCACCTTGGATTCACTTCTCCATGTCTCCTACCTTCTAGGAAGTGGTCAATTTTCTGTTCCTAGAATTGCTGCTATTCTTGTCTCGATCTCCTATTGAGTTTGTAGGTGTTCAGAATGGTTTGATAACTATCTAGCTGAATTCCCAGAACCAGGCGAAATTTAGGTCTCCTACTCCTCTGCCATCTTGCTATTCACTATAGAACTCTTCTTAACAGGCCCTTATTCTCAGATAATCTCATTCAGACCTATGGCTTTGAATCCCATCTATATCCTGATTATCCCAAATTTTATAACTCCAGGTTGGCTGTCTCCCTTGAATTCTAGACTTGTGTATACAACTGATGGAGCACAAACCTGCAGGATATAGAAGGTAGGAACAAACCTCCTTCCCATTGTAACAACTAGGAAAAAAAAAAGATATCTGTCTGTATCTATATGGCCTAACAAAGGAAGAGTCCTTTAAATGTGTGTGGAAATTAGCAAACTCTTTCCTTCTGTGGACATCTGGAAAGTCTGGATATGAAGTAAGGTTGGTTTTTGCTGTAGACAGAGGCACTCTGTTGAGGGGGCAAAAAAGCAGCCTCATTGGTTGGCATGACAGGTCAGAATTTGGTTTGTCTCACTTTACTTTGTCTCTATGGGCTTTTTCTCAGTGCTAGAATGGCACTGGAGGCTAAGAAATTAGATTGGGAAGTCAGACATAGATCCATTGCAGTCTCATGATTTATAAGAGAGAAAGTCTAGGTAGAGAAAAGGTTTTCTATTAAAGGGAAAGGATCTGCTTTTACGTTTTACCCTTGAGAATTTTAGTTAGACATGAGTGGGAACTAAAGCCACAACCCAGTGTTACCTAACTCAATTCCTATTTGATTTGAGATGATTAGCTCCTTACTCATTTTCCTGACAATGACCATATCCTCCCTTGGAAGGAAAAAAAAAAAAACGTTGACATTAGCATTTATAGTCACTTTATGCACAATGTTCAGCATACAAAGATTATGAGACATGGAGAAACAGGGAACTGTGACTCTTAATAAATAAGAAAAACAGTGACTGTAACTATACCCACTGGTGATCCAAGTGGTTGTGCCTCAAAACATTATGCTAAGTGAAAGAAAACTGACACAAAGTATCACATATTCTCTGAATACACTTGTATAAAATACCCAGAATAGATAAATTTGTAAAGACAGAAAGCAGACTGGTGGTTATCAGGGTCTAGGAGGAGGGAAGAATAGAAAGTAATTAATTAATGGGTATGGGGTTTTCGTTGGGGGTGTTGAAAATGTTTTGAACCTAGAAATTTCAAAACTGGCAGTTGAACAGCAGTGGTGGCTGCACAAAAATTGTAAGTGTACTAAATGCCACTGAACTATAAACTTTAAAATTATTAATTTCACCAAGATATACTACATCATAAGTTTTTGTTGTAGTGTTCAATGATTGAACATAATGAAAAAAATCTGTATAAGGACATCCACACTATTCACACCTATGTTCTAAAGGGTCAACTGTATTTGTTCATATGCCTGAAAGGGTGGAGCAGGAGATGGATGTCTGAAGAGGGCTAATTATTTTCACTGTGTCTCTCTTTTTTTTCTTTTGGCCATATTTGGGATTTTTTTGCATGGCAAATATTAATTTTACTCTGAAAAAATTATTAACTTTTTATGTGTGTACTTCACCTCTATTAAAAAATAATTCCTTAAATAGGTTTACTACCAGGCTGAACACAGCAGAAAAGAGGAATAGAGATCTCAAAGACAGTTCAATAGAAACTATCCAACTGAAACATAGAAAAATTATGGAAAGAAGAGAAAAAAGTAAGAAATATGTGGGAGATTGTTGGTCAGTCTAAGATATGTGTAACTAGAATCCCAGAATGAGAAGAGCAAAGGAATAAGCCAGAAAAATATATTAGAAAAGGTAATGGCTGATAATTTCCCCAAAGTTGTAAAAGACATTGGGGTGCCTGGGTGGCTCAGTTGGTTAAGTGTCTGACTCTTGATTTTGGCTCAGATCATAATCTCAGGGTAATGGGATTGAGCCCTACACTGAGCATGGAGTCTGTTTGAGATTCTCTCTCTCCCTCTCCTCTCCCACTGCTTGTGTGTGCTTTCTCTCTTCTCTAAAAAACAAACAGGGATGCCTGGGTGGCTCAGTTGGTTAAGCAGCTGCCTTTGGCTCGGGTCATGATCCCAGCGTCCTGGGTTTGAGTCCCACATTGGGCTCCTTGCTCAAATGGGAGCCTGCTTCTCCCTCTGCCTCTGCCTGCCTGTGTGTGCTTTCTTTCTCTCTGACAAATAAATAAATTTAAAACAAACAAACAACAACAAAAAGTTCTAAAGACATCAACTATAGATACAAGAGTCTCAGTAAAGCCCAAGCAAGATAAACAATAAAATCATACCTAGGTATGTCATAGCCCAACTTCTGACCCAAGGATACAGAGAAAAACCTAAAAGCACCAGAGAACAAAAAAGACAAATTGCCTTCAGAGAAGTGAATACAAAATTAACAACATACCCTTCAACATAACATAATCCATGGGTGCCAAGATATAGCATAGTCACATCTTTAAAATGTTATAAGAGAAAACTGCCACTCTGTACCCAGTGAAATATCCTTCAAAAATGAAGGTGAAATAAAGGTGTTTTTGAACATGTAAAAGTTGTGAGAATTCATTGCCATCAGAGGTGAACTATACAAAATACTAAATCGAAGAAAATGATACTGCTTTGAAGAACAGAACTGCAGAAAGAACTGAAGAGTACCAGAAGGGATATATGTGGGTAAATATAAAACATTATTTATTATTTAAAGTAACAATGATATCAGTGCCTGTGGAATAATATTGTACATAGATATGAAATATAATAGCTAAAAGTATGGGAGCAGGTAAAAGGAGTTTTACTGATGTATAATTTTTATATTTTTAAAAAAGATTTGTTTATTTATTTGACAGAGTGAAAGAGATCACAAGTAGGCAGAGAGGCAGGCGAAGAGAGAGGAGGAAGCAGGCATCCCACTGAGTAGAGAGCCTGATGTGGGGCTTAATCCCAGGACCCTGAGATCATGACCTGAGCTGAAGGCAGAGGCTTAACCCAATGAGCCACCCAGGCACCCCTAATTTTTACATTTATAATGAAGTGGTAAAATACTAATTTAAAGTACACTGTAATAAATTAAGGGTGCATGATGTAATCTCTAGCTATCTGAAGCAGGATTTCTCAACTTTATCTCAATCTTACGACTTTTTGGACTTGATAACTCTTTTTTGTGGGGGATTTTCTTGTGTATTGCAGGATGTTAAACAGTATCCCTGGACTCACTATTCCTCTAGATGCCACTAGCACTTTCCCCCCAAGTGAAAACCAAAAATATTTCAAGACATTGCCAAATATCCCCAAGGTAGCAAAATCACTCTGTCTGAGAAATACTGCTCTAGAATAACTACCAAAAACAATAGAAAATGATATAAACAAAATGCTAATAGGAGACTCAAAATGGAATAATAATAAAAATGAGGAACTTGATTAATCTGAAGTAAGGCAGGATAAGAGAAACAAATAATGGACAAATGAGACAAACAAAATAATAGCAAGGTTGTCAGCTTCAATACAACTATATCATTAATGACATTAATATAAATGATCTAAATGGTATTTACAAGAGATATTTTACATATAAAGATACATAGACTGAAAGTAAAAGGATGGAAAAGATACCACGAAAACACTAACAACAACAACAAAGCTGTCATGGTTATATTAACATTAGATTAAATAGTCCTTAAGACAAGAATTATTACTGGAAATAAAGAAACACATTTCATAATGCCTTCGAAAGGAAGGCAGTAGTCCTCATTTACAAAGTGGATACTACTTTTTATTCCAATTTTTACAAATGACGAATCTGTCAGAGAAACATTATGGGACTTACACAGGAAGTAAATAGTGGATCCAGAACAAGCTTATGCTTCTAAATACTATATTGTATTCTTTGGCCAAAAAGGGGGGGCCATTTCTCTTCATAATTGAAATTAAAGGATTGCAGTACCCAAGGAACAATGACACTTTTCTATATTTCTTTAGGGAGGCAGGGCAGTTTCTCCACAAAGACATTAAGTATTCAAATGTAAACTTCAACCTGAATGAGGCCTTATATGTCACTTAAGTTATGAAGGTAACAGAAAAACATTCTATGATACCATACCCTATGTGTAAAATTTCGTTCAGCACAGCTGTGGTCTGGGATCCTTGTAGAACACTTACATCTACTTCCAAGAATCAAGTCAAATCATCTCTTTTTAGATTGCTATAAAACAAAGTGGAAACTTTCTTTTTCCATTACTACTCAAACTGCTTCAACAAAGCAAGTCTTATATTCCTGGGGGAAGCATAGAAAGGATATGAGTAAAATTTAATTTTGCCAGTAAAGTAAATAAAAAAGAAAATTTCCAGTAAGTCATATTCCTCTGTTCTCTGGGAAATAGTATTTTCAGTCTGACTCTCCTGAAAAAGATGCTGGACAGATTGGGAATCCACTAATCTGCAAGGAGCCATTTGATCTTTGAATAATTTTTCTACCTTTAAATATGTTATTAATTAGCTTACAAAAGTAATACTTTTTCACTAGAAAGTGAAAAAATGGTAAGGAGAACCTTGGGAAGCACATCCTTAACCTAGTGATCAAGGTTAGCATCAACAATGATAAGTCATGCTGATTTATGTGCTCCTGATATGATCCAAAAAGAGCACATCACTTCTATGGTTTTTTCCCCCAAAACTCATAGCCCAAGTGTAATCATGATTAAAATATCAGATAAATACAAATTGAGGGACATTCTACAAAATACCTGACCAATACTCCTCAAAACTGTGAAAGTCTTGAAAAACAAGGAAAGAAACTATCACAGACTTGAGCAGACTAAGAAGACATGACAACTAAATGCAGGGTGGTATACTGGATTGAGTCCTGGAAATGAACAATGTAATTAATGGGAGAAAATGACAAAATATAATTCAAGTCTGGAGCTTATTCTTTATCAATGATAGTTTCTTAGTTTTGACAAATATGTCACGGTAATGTAAAGTGATAGCATTAAGGGAAACTGAAACTATGTACTGTGTTTGCAACTTTTCTCTAAATCTAAAACTATTTGAAAATAAAAACACTTATTTTAAAATGTCATACATGATTGTGGTGGGAAAAAAAGGAAATGAAAGAATAAAGACAGAAAAGAAAGAAATGGAATGGAAGCAAGGAGGAAAGGAAGGGAACAATAATATAATAAATGTAAAAAAGTAAATAATTTTTTGAAATTCTCCCAAGGTAAATTAATGACATTGAGCATCTTTTCCATGTATTTGGTTGTCCTCTATATATCTTCTTTGGTGAAGTGTTTGTTCAAGTTTGTTCAAGTTCAAAGTTGTTCACTTTGGTAAAGTATTTTGCCAGTTTATAAAACTGGATTGTTGGTTTTCTTCCTGTTGTGGTTTTTATTTTATATTTTAATCTTTAAATAAGCTTTAAAATTTTAGACTGTATTTAGATTTACAGAAGAAAAATGCAAAGTTGATATAGAGAAGTTCCATATATCCCACCTAATTTTCCCTATCACTAACATCTTACATTGGTTTGGTACTTTTGCTACAATTAATGAAACAATGTTCATGTATTAAATTCACATTTTATTCAGATGTCTTTAGTTTGAACCTAATGTCATTTTGCTGTTCCAGGATCCAATTCAGGATACACTTCACATTTAGCCATCATGTCTCTTTAGGTTCCTATTGGCTGTGACAGTTTCTCAGACGTTCCCTGTTTTCAGTGACCTTAGGAGTTTAAAGGTGTACTAGTTAGGCATTTTGTAGATTGTCCCTCGACTTACTTTTTTAATGTTCTTCCTATGATTAGAATAGAATTTGGAGAGGAAGACCAGAGAGATAAAGTACATTTCATCACATCACATCAAGGGTATATACTATTAGCAAGACTTATCAATGTTGATGCTAATCTTGGTCACCTTCTATTGAGTTTTAACATGAGTCTTTGACCACATATATGATTTGCAAATATTTTCTTCTAATCTTTACCTTGTCTTTTGATATTTTTACATTGTCTTTTATCAGGAAAAGTTTCGGTTTTCCTTTTTTTTACGATTTTATTTATTTATTTGACAGACAGAGATCACAAGTAGGCAGAGAGGCAGGCAGAAAGAGGAGGGGGGGAAGCAGGCTCCCTGCTAAACAGAGAGCCCGATTCGGGGCTCCATCCCAGGACCCTGAGATCATGACCTGAGCTGAAGGCAGAGGCTTAACCCACTGAGCCACCCAGGTGCCCCAGGAAAAGTTTCAGTTTTGATGAAGTTTAATGTATCAAGATTTTCTCATATGGATCTTATTTTTGTTATCATGTTTAAGGACTCTTTTTCCAACCCCAGGTTATGAAAGCCTACTATACTTTCTTCTAAAAATTTTATATTTTTACATTTTACATTAAGATACATGATCCATTTTGAGATACATTTTGTATAAGGTGAATAAAGATGTTATAGTTTTCAGCATATAGATCCTGTACATATTTTCTCTATTGTTTTTCTAATTACAATTTCGTCTACCTCTGTTCTAATCTTTATTATTTCTTTCCAACTGCTAGTTTTGGGTTTAGTTTAATCTTCTTTTTCTCATTACTTAAGGTGTACAATTAGGTTATTATTTTGAGGTCTTTCTTCAATTTTTGATATAGATGTTTTCAGCTATAAATTTTCTTCTAAGCACTACTTTCACTGCATCCCACAAGTTTATTATGTTTTATTCTCATTTTTACTCACCTCAAGGTGTTTCCTAGTTTCTCTTGTGATTTATTCTTTAACTCATTGTAAGAGTGTGTTTTTAAACTTCTGCATATTTATGAGTTTTCTAATTTTCTGGCTTTATTCCATTATCATTGAAAAATATACTTTCAATGATCTCAATCATTTAAATTTATTGAGACATTTTCTGTGACCTGATATATGGTCAATTATGGAGAATGTTTCATGTGCAGTTGGTAAGAAAGCAAATCCTGTCTTTATATTGGTAAAGTGTTCTGTATATGTTTGTTAGATTTAATTGTTCAACAATGTTGTTCAAGTCTTCTGTTTCCTTCTTCTGTCTGGTTGTTCTATCCATTATTGAAAATAGGATATTAAAGTCTCCGACTATTATTTCAGATTGTCTATTTCTTCTTTCAATTATATTAATGTTTGCTTCATATTTGGGGGTCTCTGCTTTTAGGTACATGTATGTTTATAATTATTATATTTTATTGAATTACTGAAACGTCTATCAATATATAATGTACTTCTTTGTGTCTTATTACTTTTTATTACTTAACTTCTATTTTGTATGATGATGATATAGGTACCCTGGCTCTCTTACAGTTGCTATCTGTATGGTTTATCTTTTCCTATCCTTTTTGTGTCTTCATATCTCAAATGAGTCTCTTTTAGACAGCATTTAGATAGATCATGTGTTTTTTTCCAATCTTCAAATATTTTCTCTCTAATTGAAGAATTTATTCCAGTCACATTTAAAGTAATTACTGATAAGGAAGAAATTTTGTTGTCTAGCAATTTGTTTTCTTTATGTCTTATATGCTTTTTGTTCCCCAATCCTTCTTTTACTGCCCCTTTTTCATATTTAGTTGATGTTTTCTAGTGTGCCATTTTTATTCCCCTGTTTACTTTTATGTACACCTTTTAGTTATTTTCTTAGTAGGTATTTTGGGGATTCCAGTAAACATCCTAAATTTCTAACAACCTATTTTAATACTACAAACTTAGTATCAATAGTATACAAACACTTCACTCCTATATGTCTCTGCCTTTTCCCTTTATTTTTGCCACAAATCACTTCTTTATACACTGTGTGCCTATTAATGTAAATTTCCAAATATTGGTTTATACACTTGTCTTTTATTAACACAAGAAAAAATAGAGGAGATATAAACCATAAGTACAGTAATAATGGCTTTCCTATTTATCTGAGTAGTTAACTTTACCGGTGTTCTTTGTTTCTTCATGTGATGTTAAGTTATTGTCTAGTTGCCTTTCATTTCAACTTGAAGTACTTCCTTTAGCTCTTTTTTTCTGATATAGCATATCTACTAGGAATAAACTCCCCTAGCTTTTGCGTTATTATTTTTTCCTTCATTCTTCAGAGACAGTTTTGTTGGATGTAGAATGTCATCCCACTGCTTCCTGGCCATTATGGCTTCTGGTGAACAATCAGCTGTTAGTGGTTTTTTTTTTAGATTTATTTATTTATTTTAGAAAGAGAGAGAAAGCAAGAGCACTAGTAGGGGGAGGGGCATAGAGAGAGGGAGAGAATCCTCAAGGAGACTCTGCACTGAGCATGAGTCTGACACAGAGCTAGATCTCAGGATTCTGGGATTATGACCTGAGCTGAAATCCAGAGTTGGCTGCTTAACTGACTGAGCCACCCAGGTACCCCTCAGATGTAAATATTATTGAGGATTCCTTGTATCTGAAAGTCTGCTTTTCCTTTACTGATTCCAAACTTCACTCTTTGTCTTAGGCTTGTGGAATTTTGGCTTTAATATGTCTCTGGGTGGATCTTTTTTGAGCTTTTCTGCTTAGAGTTTGTCAGTCTTCTTGGGTGTGTAGATTCATGTTTTTCATCAAATTTGGACAGTTTTTGATGGCTATTATTTTTACAAATATCCTTCCTGGCCCCTTTTCTCAGTCTTCTTCTGGGACTTCCAGAATGTATACTTTGGCTCATTTGATAGTTTACCACAGGTTACGTAGGAGCTGTTCATTTTTCTTCATTCTTTTTTTTCTTTTTGTTTCTTGAGCTGGATAATTTCAATCATCCTATTTGAAGCTCATTGACTCTTTCTTCGGTCTGCTCAAGTTTGTTGTTATACCCCTCTAGTGAATTTTTCATTTCAGGTATTGTATTTCTAAGCTCCAGAATTTCTTATTTTCTCCTTTTTATATTTTCTATCATTTTATTAATGTTTTCATATTGTTCATACATTGATTCCTTGTTTGTTGTTGCTGTTGTTGTTTTCCACAGCTTCTCTTACCTCTTTGAGAATATTTGAGACAATTGATTTAAAATCTGTCCGGTAAGTCCAATGTCTAGGCTTCCTCATGAACTGTTTCTATTTTTCCTTTGAATGAACCATAATATCCTATTTCTTTATAAGTTTTGTAACTTCTTTATTGCAAACTGGACATTTGAATGTTATATGATAACTCTGGAGACTAAATTCTTCCCCTTTCTCAGGGTTTGTTGTTCTTCACTGTTGAATATTTAGGAGGAATAATTTGTATTCCCACCAGCCAGACTGGAAAACTCCACAATTCCAGGGTATCAGGTTCAGTACCTCAGTAATGAGGACAGACTAGCTCCAGACTAGAAGCTGCTCTCGTTCCACATAACAAAGTTTATTTTTTTAAAGATTTTATTCATTTATTTCACAAAGAGAGAGAGATCACAGGTAGGCAGAGAGGCAGGCAGAGAGAGAAGGGGAAGCAGGCTCCCCACTGAGCAGAAAGCCCGATTCAGGGCTCAATCCCAGGACCTTGAGACCATGACCTGAGCCGAAGGCAGAGGCTTAACCCACAGGCCACCCAAGCACCCCTCACATAACAAAGTTTAAAAGCAATCTTCAAAAGAATCAAATGATTTTCAAGTAACTTAACATCAGCCTACAGAAAGCTCAAAACAGAAAATTTTAAAACTCTAGAACCCATCAATGAAATATTCACAATGGAAAACATCCAATAAAAAATTACTGGGCATGCAAAGAAGCATAAAAATACAACCCATAATGAGAATAAAAGTGAGTCAATAGCTAAACATGTAAGAGAAACATGATAGAATTACTAGACACAGACATGAAAACAGCTATTGTAACTATATGCCATCTGTTTAAAAAGGTAAAAGGAAGCCTGAATACATTAAGAGACATGGAAGACCCAAAGTAAACTTCAGAAAAATTCTCTGTGGTGAAAAATAGCCTAAATAGATGGGGGAAAGACACAGACATTTCTCCAAAGGAGACCAACAGACACATGAAAAGTGTTTATCATCACTTACATAAGGGAAATGTAAATCAAAACTACAATAAGATATTACCTCACATTGTGAGAATGACTAAAATCAACAATATAAGAAACAATAGGGGTTGGTAAAGATGTGGTCAGAGTCCCCAGGTGGGAATGCAAACTGGTGCAGCCATTCCAGAAAATAGTACGGAGGTTCCTCAAAAAGTTAAAAATAGAGCTACCTATGACCCAGCAATCACATTACTAGGTGGCTCAGTTGTTAAGCATCTGCCTTAAGCTCCAGTCATGATCCCAGGGTCCTGGATTGAGCCCCGCATCAAGTCCCACACCACATTCCCTGCTCAGCAAGAAGCCTGCTTCTCCCTCTCCCACTCCCCCTGCTTGTGTTCCCTCTCTCGCTGTATCTCTCTCTATCAAATAAATAAATAAAATCTTAAAAAAAAGAGGCATTACAAAACAAGCAGTGTATTTCCACCAGCAATGTTATCCTTATATATGAATTTCCATCCATTTGAGGAAGTCATGTTAGAGCTTGACTCCAATGTATTTCTCTCGTTTTATCCAGAAATTGGAACAAATGCTACAGTGTCTAGTTGGTATCCAATTTTTGAAAAGTAAAGGCTAGATCCTTTGACAATTTCCTCAAATATTTCTTGGTTATAGTAGAGTGCCTCAGTAAATCCATTTTATTAAAACTGGCAACAAGTTGTTTCATATTGGGCAGTTCCAACAGGCTGAAGTGTGTGTGTGTGTGTGTGTGTGTGTGTGTGTGTGTGTGTGTGTGTGTTTAAAATAAAACATTTCTGTTCTGAAACATCAAAGGAGATCACATAGAATTTGATGGGCTCAAATTTCCACTGAAAGATATTAGCGGTACCATCACTTTCATGCTTAAACTTCAGTCATCCAGGACCTTGGCTTATTTTTCCCATTTCAGCTACCTTTCAGCAACCTTTGTCAATTATACCAAAATTGTAAGCCATATGGCCAGTAGTGGTAGACTTGGCAAAGCCTATATGTCAATGGCTTTTGATGTGTGGGGGCTTACCCTTTCCAATTTTGGCTTGAGTGTAGTGGTGGTTTTCATAACTTTTTTCTGGCATTATCCCATTGCCCCACCCCATGCTTCCATCCTGGAAGTGAATACTTCTTGGTCTCCTAAATTAAATCCAGAATTCTATTTTATTTTATTTGTTTGATTATTTATTATTATTTAGTTATTTTGTTTTATTTAAATTCCAGTTAACATACAATGTAATATTTTAAGATGAATGATTTAGTAATTCAACACATCCATATAATACCAGATGCTCATCACAGCAAGTGCATTCCTTAATCCCCATCACCTATTCGACCCATCCCCCTACCTACCTTCCCTCTGCTAACCATTAGTTTGTTCTCTATAGTTAAGAGTCTATTTCTTAGTTTGCCCCTTTCTTTTCCCCCTATGATTATTTGTTTTAAGTTCCACATATGAGTGAAATCATATAAATGGCAAGATTTCATTCTTTGTTATGGCTGAGTAATATTCCATTGTTTGTATATGGTATATATACACACATATACCATGTTTTCTTTACCCATTCATCAGTTGATGGATATTTTTGTTCTTTCCACAATTTGAAATCCAAAGTTATAATTAGGAGGACCTACTAATACCTAAGGAGAGAATGGAGAGATTGAGGAGGAAGTTCTAAGTGTAGAATTTTCTCCCTCTGTGAATTGGACGGAGGCTGTGCTCAAGATTATAAGCATAAGATGGAGTTACAGGAATCTTTTCTCATGCGAGAAACTATTTAGAGAGATTTAAAGGTAGATATTTAGAGAGCAGACTCAGCAATGAGGAAGAACATGGTGCAGTAGTAGGGTCCTAAACTTACCTTATCCCACAGATGCAACTAAATAACATCAATATCAGTGTAAATAACCCAGAGAATGACCCAAAGACTGGCAGAACAGACTCTCCTCAGCTAAATGTAGAGAAGATGACACATTAAAGTGGGTAGGAAGGGCAAAGAAACAGTTGGGAGCTAAAAGGACCCGCTGTACTAGTCACAGAAGGGAAAGATGAGGCAGACACAAAGAGGCGAGAGAAACAGACAACCACAACAGGCACCCCAGGCATAGGGGACCTGCATGAGGAAGACAAATCTCCATAACATTTGGCTTTGAAAACCAGAGGGACCTGGCTTCATGAGTTCTTACAAATAGTGTGGCTTAACACCTGGAACTTTAAAAAATCAGGAGACTTGGCTCTGGGAGAATCTGAAGGGTGGTAAAAAACTGAGTCCCATTCTTAAGGAGATAGCAAAACAAACAGTAAAGACACAGCATAGAAGCAGCACTTTGAAAAATGCCTAGGTATACAAGAAGGAGATTTATTTACTTATCTCAGAGCATGTGCTGGAGGGACAGGGATCTTTGGGAGAGTTCTCCAAGAACAAAAGAGCTGGTGGGTAACATTTCTATCCCCTGACCCTGACCTAAATACAGGAACACCTGCAGGTGCAGCCCAGACCCAACACTATCCACCTAGCTTATGAAGAGTACACCCTGCCCTTGCCTGCTTCTGTGGCTCTGCCCTCTCCAAACCAGCCCATGTTGGCAGAAGTTACCCAGGTGATTGTGCATCCCCTCCCACAGTGTACCAACATGGATTTTGCTGGCACCACACACCTAACCACCAGCTTCTCCTGCAGACCTGCCCCCTCCAGTACACCTATGGCTGGAGCCCATCCAAATCTCAGCTCTACCATTAACTAGTGTGTGAACTTGAATTAGTTCATTAACCTTTCAGTACCTCAGTTTCCTAATCTAAAAACTACCACATAGGGCTATAATGAGTTAATGTGTATTGGTCTGGGGGTACAAGTATTACCAAACACCTGTGGATGAAGTGAGAAACAAAGAGAAAGTTTTCCTCTGTCCTGTGAGATTTCACCAAACTGAAACGATGCCCTAAATTATCCTGGGAGAGAGGTTGCTATGTTCCAGCAGTTGATGGGTGGGGGGAATGCCTGGTAATTTGAACTACCTGGAGATGTTAATTTATTTAGAAGGTCTAATCATATTAGCCAAGAACTTGGAGAAACATGAATGAGGACTGTTTCTGGTATGAAACCAATTGGAAGATGCAAGCCTAAAAGTATCCATTGACAAAGGCCAATTCTACCAGTCCTGGATCATGTAGAGTATATTGTGCCTGGAGGTGATCACAAATTCTAATAAGAGTTTTACTCTTATTAACTAGCCCTGTTCACAAATTATAGAAAATTAAGGATCTTCTTGGGTTTCATTGGGCACTGCAGATTTGTGAAACCCCTTCACAAACCAACTCAGAGTTGTCAGATTAAAAATGGGAAAATTCACCTAGTTACCCCATCTTCCCACCTCTGTCCCCTCCAGCAACTCTCACTTTGATTCCTATGCTTAAGAGTCTCTTATGTTTTGTCTCCCTCTCTGATCTAGTCTTGTTTTATTGGGGTAACTGGGTGATGGATATTAAGGAGTGCATGTGATGTAATGAGCACTGGGTATTATATAAGACTGATTAATCACTGACCTCTACCTCTGAAAACAATAGTACATTATATGTTAATTGAATTTAAATAAAAATAAAAAAATTTTAAAAATTTTATTTATTTATTTGACAAAGAGAGATCACAATTAGGCAGAGAGGCAGGCAGAGAGAGAGAGGAGGAAGCAGGGTCCCCGCTGAGCAGAGAGCCCCATGTGAGGATCGATCCCAGGACTCTGGGATTGTGACCGGAGCCGAAGGCAGAGGCTTTAACCCACTGAGCTACCCAAGTGCCCCAAAAATAATTTTTTTAAAAAGAGGGAAAGTTAAATGATCAAACAGAGGTTAAGCTAGTCATTTTACCCCTTTAGACATTGGTTGGAAAAGCCTACATATAAGTACTTCAGTCACTGATTACTTGCTTAAGCTCCTAATGTTTGTTGGCCTCACCAAACCTTGTATTTAACACCCTTTTAAAATAAATATTGTGGTTTGTCAGGAAAATTATGAAGATATTATATATAGTTATTGCTATGTAAGTGTAAGTCTGTCTAAAGCTGAGACTCAATATCTTGTTTGCAAAATAAAATTCTTGACTTTAAAATGGGGTCTTACAGAGAATATGTTTATGGTATGCCTTTTCATTTTTTGTTTCAAATTTTTATTTAAATCCTAGTTAGTTAACATATAGTGTAATATTTGTTTTAGGAGTTGAATTTAGTGGCTCATCATTTACATATAACACCTAGTGCTCATCATAACAATTGCCCCCCTTAATTATCATGTGCCTTTTCAGATGTACTGCTTACTAGTACAAAGCTCAGTGCTATCAGCTGTAGTATTAATAAAATGTAATTTTATTATTCAATACAATATTTTATATAAACCTGGGATCAAGATTAAGATATTGATGCCACCTCTCATAACACATACCAACAAGCTATTGAAACTATCCCCAGTGAAGGGCTCAGGGCTATCTGTAGTTGCCAAAGAATAGGAAACTTTACTGAGGGAAACACAGCCAAAAGCTTGGTGCTGCCTCCAGAAACTGGGTCTATGGTGGGGATCAACTCTGTGGTCATGGAAACTTGTTAAATGTTCCAACTAGAAGTCAGACCTGGAGGAAAAGACAATGGGCAATGGGAACAACTGGTTAAACCTCAAGAATTTTATTACCATGGTTGTGAGAGTTTTATGTGGTGGCATTACCTGTTTGGGGAAGGAAAGAACTATATACATAGACTCTAGTTTGGGGCTGAAGATGACGAAGGACACCAGAGTCAAATGTGAAATTTCTAAACTTCATTTAATGAAAAATGTTGCCAACATGCGGCTTTCCTGGAAGCCACTCAAAGCCAAATACTATGAGAGTTACAGAGCGTAGCCTCCTTACTGTGTCCTGAATACCCAAATGGAGCACAATAAAATGCATTCCCAAAGAGACAAATCCTACTTTCAGCCAATCAGCCACATGCTCAGAATCCATAAGAATGTGCAGGAGAGTGTTACCTTTGTGGGAGAACTGGAAGTAGCTTTTCCACACTTTGCAGCTCATCCTGCCTGCTCCACTACAGGTATGTTGAGTCTTCGTCTTGATTGCTGGAACCACCCATGTAGTCACCTTTCTCTTAGGGAAACTGTCCCTCTTTGGAGTCCTTATCTCTTTCCTCATTCTCAGTCTCTTTAGTCTATTAACAGTTGCATTTCAAATAGCCCCCTTCTATTATCCCAGTTTCTGTGTATTTGTACCCACAACCTCACAAAAAAACACACACACCATTCTAAGAAAGGAACAATTAAATCAAGAGACTACAAAGATTTTACTATTGTGAAATTATGATGGGAATTTTATGTTGTCTGCAGATAGTGTAATGAGGTCCCAGTCTACCTTCCACCTTCTACATACCAGTATCCATTTTCTTCCATTCATAAACTGGGACAGGTTTTTGTTTTTATTCTTGAGAGAGGAACTTGAAAATAGAGAATGAAGATGATGATACAGAATGTGTGCCCAGCCATGGGAACTAAGTGACCCTTTGCAGTTAGAGAAAGGTGAGAGATGGGGCATTCAAGAAAGGCTCTGAAACTCTGGCCACAAGCAAGTTGGCTCTAAAACCTAGAAATACAGTCTAATACAGAGTAGAGAAGCCCTTTCTTTTGCCTTTCCATCAGACCCAGTACAGGTCTGATATCCTAAGTATGGGCATTTTAGAATCATCTAAAGACAGTCTACTTGGGACTGTATATGGTGTCAGTAGTGATGCTTTTCTGAGTAGCTTTATGATAGCAGATACAGACAAATGGGATCCAGAAAAGGAGGAAAGAATAGAATAGATGCTGAGTGGAAATCACAGCTGATAGATTAGTTTGTAGTCACATGTGAGGAATTTCTTTTTTATTTTTACATGTGAGGCATTTCTCTTTTTTTAATTTTATTTATTCATTTGACAGAGAGAGAGATCACAAGTAGGCAGAGAGGCAGGCAGAGACAGACAGAGGGGGAAGCAGACTCCCTGCTGAGCAGAGAGCCCGATGTGGGGCTCGATCCCAGGACCTTGGGATCATGACCCGAGCCGAAGGCAGAGGCCTTAAACCACTGAGCCACCCAGGTGCCCCCATGTGAGGCATTTCTTTGCTACACTCTCCCAACAGACATTTGTATTACATACATATAAACATACACACATAATCTTTAAAAAAGTATTGATTGAATGAATATGTATGTAGAAACACAAAATAATCTATAGATAATTGTTATAATTCATAAGTGAATTTTGAATATCCATTGGGTAAAAAATCAGTATGGAAGTATCAATCTTATTTCCATATACTATCAATAAACAATTGTAAATGCAGTTTTAAAAGATACATTTACAACAACATGAAATACCTAGGAGTTAATCTAACAAGACCTCTACACAGAAAACTACAAAATATTACTGAAAAATGTTGAAGCAAATGTAAACAAAGGGAGGAATTTGCTAAGTTCATGGACAGGAGCACTCAATATTGTAAAGATGTCAGTTCTCTGCAAACTGAATTATAGATGTAATTCAACCAATCCAAATCTCTGCACATTCTTTGTGTGTGTGTGTGTGTGTGTGTGTGTGTGTGTGTGTGAAACTTTACAGGCTGACTCTAAAATTTATAAAGCAGTTCAAAGAGCCAAGAACAGCCAAGACAATCCTAAAGAAGAATGAAGTTGAAGGATTGACAATATCAGATTGCAAGTCTCAAAAAACAACTTTAATAAAGATAGTTTGTCTTTTCAACAGGGTAGACAAATACAATAATAGAATGAAGTAGAGTCCAGAAATGAACCTGTAAGCCTACATATGCATGGGCATTTGATTTATGACAAAGGTGACACTGCAGGGCATTGGAGAAAGGAATTCTTTTAAATTAATCATCTGAGTCAATGGAATAGCCATAAAGGAGGAAATGAAACTACACTTCAACCATGCACTTATATGAAAATAATTTCAAGGTGGATCTAAATGTGAAAGTTAAAACTATAAAGCTTTTGGAACATAGCATAGTAGAACATATTCATGACTTCATAATATCAAAGATTTCTTAAATGGAACACAAAAATTACACTAACCATTAAATTAAAAGCTTAGCAAATTGGAATACATTAAAATTTAGAATGCCTGACTATAAAATTACACCAAGAAGAGAGTGAAAATGCAAGTCAAAGAATAAGAGATGTTTTGCACAATATAAAACTGACAGGACTCGGGGCGCCTGGGTGGCTCAGTGGATTAAGCCACTGCCTTCGGCTCAGGTCATGATCTCAGGGTCCTGGGATCGAGCCCCACATGGGGCTCTCTGCTCCGCGGGGAGCCTGCTTCCTCCTTTCTCTCTGCCTGCCTCTCTGCCTACTTGTGATCTCTGTCTGTCAAATAAATAGATAAAATCTTTAAAAAAAAAAACAAAAAAAAAAAACCTGACAGGACTCATATACAAAGTGCATAAATAACTACTACATTCATTAAGAAAGAGAGAAAAACCTATAGAAAAATGGGCAAAAGACTTGAGTAGGCACTTAATAAAAGAAGATATGCAAATGAAGAAAAAACATATTAAAAGGCGTGCAACATCATTAGTCATCACAGAAGTTTAAATAAAATCCACAAAGATATATCACTACACACCCACCAGAGTATCAGATATTAAAGAGTGACAAAAGCAAATAATAAGGATATGGAGAAACAGAAACTCTCATATATTGCTGGTAAAAATGTAAATTGGTACAACTTTGGAAAGCCATTTCTCATTGTGTACTAAATCTGAACATGTGGATATTACAAGTATATATAAAAGGACTAGCACTACAGTAACACTTCAATAAAATGATATATAAGGTAAATAAATGGGAGTAGTCTTTCCTGGATAAAGTATTTTGAAAATCCAGTTGGGTTAGAGAAAGATTCTTATGGGGCATGGCTTCAGAGTAGATTGTGGCTTTTTTACCAGCTGCCAGGATTTTTTTTTAACCTAAGTGGAGTGCCAATATGAAGGTAAGAGTTGGGTATCTATGGAAAATTGGTGTAATTCTGAGAAATAATTTCTGTGAAGGAGAAGGAAGGATTGCTAACAGATGCATTCTTCTTCACTGAAAGAGTGTTCCACAACTATCTTTATGAAGTTTCATAAAGATACATGATATAAACTATTTCCCTGGTTCCCCCAATATGTTTGATAAAGAATCTATAGCCCCTTTTTTTTGAAATAGCCTTTGGGAAGGTATAAGGAAGGTCATCACTATAAATCAGATTTTACTGCTAGCCAATCAGTCATGAACAGAGTCAAGGGGATGAAATCAACCTTGCTTTATTTTTCCCCATCAAATCATCAGTCAATCTAAAATTTTCTTCTGATGTGCTTTTGGGAATCTTACCTTTTTCCTCCACCTCCTCTACTTCCAAGAGATCTCATTAAGTCTTTCTCTTAACCCCTACCTTTCACTTGTGAGTTCTTCACCTGTAATGACTTTATGTAGGTGCTTTAGATCCTTAGAGGTCTGTGAAGGAAATGGACCTTCAGTTGATTTTTCTGACAGTTTCCTGATATGCTAACATGCTACCTGTCCCAAGCTCCCATGAAGAGGAAAGAGAAGAGAGAAAGAAAATATATTCTTACCGAAATACAATTTTATTAATGCTGTGTGCACTTGCATTTATTTAGGATTTGCACTGATAGACTGTAAGGGCTGCCCATGGGGAACCTGTCACACATTAGTGGTTCTGTTATTATTCCCACCATGTTTAACAAGTATTAAAACCTTATTATTATTGAAATAAATGAACCTACAGCTTGGAGGTGGCCCTCTCCCCTTAAGGGCCCTAGTCTTGAAGTTGTCCTGGAAGATGTCTCAGTATCTCTCCTTCCAGCTCCCAGCTGGTGGACCTGAAAAACATTTTTGAGGATCAAAGAAATTCAGAAATGATGCAAAACTTATAGATCAGGAGAATCACTTTCAAAGGATCAGGAAGAATGTGCTGCTTAGGGAGGTACAGAAGTTATAAATTCAATGAAGGAGGATTTTAATTGCAAGATCAATGATACAAACCAACTGGCATTAATCACATGGCAGAGAAGGTTGAAAAAAGAAACTGAGACCATTTGATGACAGTGGTTCACTGTGTGCTTGGAAAGTAGCCAAGAGGAATTCAACCAGGAAAATTCTGGGTCCAAGGTTGTTGTAAAGTGGTACTATTGCATAGTGCAATGTAAAAATATTAGAGGAAGTTTACAGAATTATATAGTGAGGTAGAGAAAGGGAGAGTACAAAGTCAGAAAAGGGTAATGTTCATTGGGAAAAGTAAAAGGTAGTTTATAGGGGCACCTGGGTGGCTCAGTGGTTAAGGCCTCTGCTTTCGGCTTAGGTTGTGGTCCCGGGGTCCTGGGATGGAGCCCCACATCGGGCTCTCTGCTCAGCAGGAAGCCTGCTTCCCCCCCTCTCTCTGCCTGCCTCTCTGCCTGCTTGTGATCTCTGTCTGTCAGGTAAATAAATAAAATCTTTTTTTAAAAAAAGGTAGTTTATAAACAGTATGTATTATTGAGCTCCATTCTCCTCTCTGTAGGAAAAAGCAAAAACAACTCTGAAAATTGCTGATAAAGTATATAGTAACAACTATGAAATTATACATGCTATGAAGAAATTTAAGTGCCAACTTATTCCCAAGGAGAGCAAGGCTCATTAAGGCAAACAACTTTTCAAGACCCAAATATGATCTGTGTCACTTAGCTATCTGTTTAATTGTGCTTTCCATTTTTAAATAATCATTGTGCATGGATGGCAAGGTAAACATTGAATTAATACTATAAGTTGCATTTCTTATAATTCAGAAAAAAAGAATATTTATTTCATTTTGATGTTCTAGAATTCTCTAGCGGTTAGAAAAATTGACTTTAAACTATTGAAGTTCCAGTTATTAAAAGAAAAACATACACATACCTATTCCAAGCCAGATATCCTAGTTTCTCTGGCTACTTATAGGTATATCATGGAAGGAAAGCCCCCCAAATTTATGTACAGGTGACGTAAAAAAAAAAGAATGGGTCATTACCTTTTCTCCATGGTAAAACTGGGTAATTGTTGGTCTCTCTCTGCAGTGTTCAACCTTTTCCAACCAGGGTTTAGTTTGAAAGAGATGAATGTAGGCTAACATTTGTGCTTAAAGAGAATAGTCCCTGTAGCACTTAAGTATTATGTGTGTCTTCCTGAAGAATATTCTTCACAAAGACCTAGATCAAGTACGACTAACCCCTAACATTTTCATTATGTGAGTTAATCCTGATCACTTCCTCTTACAAATATCCGAGAGTAAGAGATAGATTCCTGGCTCATACAACATTTGGTAACTCCAATTCAATGATAAATGCACATATATGTATGAAACCAGATACCGCCTCATGTGCTAGTCATGATTTATTTTGATATTTTCTGCACATGTCTCTAGATGACATATTTAGATGTTTAATGAATCATAGACCAAGAAGTACTTAGAGATATCACTACCTGATTAGAATAATTTGTTTATAGGGTATTCATTATTTAGCTATTTGATCTTATCCACATATTTGTGAGTAGCATATATGTTACCCAAATAAAATATTTACCAAGTATAATTTCATTATGGTAGGTTTTTTTGGTAGGTTTGTGATAAGGTACACATTGTAGAAATCAGCCCATTTACAGTGGGAGCCTATTTGACTAGTGAAGGTAAACCTCTTCAAGTGAGCAATTTTATCAGAGACTTAAAAGCAATAATTTCATTTCATTGAGTTTTAAGTTCAGAAACAATTGTGTTCATGAAGAAATGGGTTTTTTAAAAATAAGTTGAATTTTCCATTACTTTTAAATTAGTGTTTCTCCACACAAAACAAAAATTGAAAATATGTCTAATTAATTTTTCTTAAGAGAGAATAAAACCAATCTTGTCCTCTTTAATCCCTGAATTTCAAAGAAGTAGGGTAGGTCCCCACTAGCCAGTTTGCAAATGGGACACTTCTTTAAGGTGGGTCTAAATATTCACAAGCTTACTTTTTCTGTTGAGCAATTCCATGATATTCCTCACTGCAGTTGACTAGACTCCAAGTATTACTGTTGATCTATGCTTCCTCCTGTACCCTAAGGAGTCCTTGAATTATCTGTTATCTCTCTAGGGGAATCTTAGGTTTACGTCAGGATCAGGAGAAAACTATATGAGAGTCAAAGCAATACACAGACTAAAGGACCCTTTTCCTACATTATTTTAGGGAGGGGGTGCCATTCTGTTTTACCCAGAAGGAAAGGGAAAATAGACCTGGCTGGAGCTTTCATGGTGATAAGGGAGGGACAATTCAGAGCCCTGTTCTGGACTAAAATAAACAGTTCCTCAGTTGCTATGGCTTTATAATTTACCCAACAAACTTCTAGAAAGATAGCAGCATGTTCCAAAAAAGTTTAGAGATTTTTTTTAAAGTTTTAAATTTATTCATAAGGGAGATTCTATTGCATTACATGGACCAATGTTTCACATTATCTTTCTTTTAAAGATTTTATTTATTTATTTGACAGAGATCACAAGTAGGCAGAGAGGCAGACAAAGAGAGAGGAGGAAGCAGGCTTCCTGCCGAGCAGAGAGCCCAATGCGGGGCTCAATCCCCGGACCCTGAGATCATGACCTGAGCCGAAGGCAGAGAATTTAACCCACTGAGCCACCCAGGTGCCCCTGTTTCACATTATCTTTATGTCTTCAGAGACTATGCTTGGAGTTAAAAAGGCTTCAGTTTAAGTTCTAATTATTAGTGTTTTCCCCTTCTCTGTGATTATGACTGAGGCTAGTGAAGAATGATGGATGTGTGCATGTATATGTACACACACAAAGTAAGGAGTCAAGGGAACATCATTCTCCATCTCAATAATACCAAGGAGTTCTGCCAACTCTGAGATTTTCTCACGTGGCTGTTAAGGAAATTTTCCGGTCACCAGGGAATTCCTTTAAAGGCTTAGACAGTAACGTACCTATAAACGTACATATAAACAGGGTCTATTAAATAAGGTAGTTGGACAACTCTTTTAAGCATAATTTCAGAGGGCATGTCATTTATACATTGATTCATTCAAAGGAACCAACATTTATAAAACCTGACTCAGAGCTGGAGACATAATGATCAATAAAACAAGGTCCCTGGCCTCAAAAGTCACTCAGACTAGTTGGAAGAACAAAGTAAATACCCAATTTTAATGTAGTATGATAATTACTAAAAATAGTGGTGAGATGAATGACACCAGGAATCCTCTCAGGCTAGCCTGGTGATGAGCTATATGGGCTCCCTCTCCCCTCAATTGTAGAAGATGTACCTGACGTCAACTTCTCCCAAGGCCTCCAGATACTAAGAAGTTGGCATTACCAGCAACTCCCAGGAAAACTAACACCTAAGCTCAGATCATTTGTTGTCAAAACTCGAGTTCTTTTTGATTCTGGCAAATCTGCTCTCTCAGTTGCTCTATAAAAAAGGGAGAGCCACAGGGTCCTGGTTCCATCTCCTGTAGCACAGACTCAATGTGTTCAGCTGCATCTAACCCTTGCACAGCTTTCTCCAGGGTTTCAGTAGGACAAGGAACTGTGCGTGTACTCCTGGTGTCCACCTGAGCAGTGTGCATGACATTTGAGGATTCTGTGGGAGCAGGTAGGAGAGGTTCTCATCCTGTCTGGATCATAGGTGCTTCTCGGAGACAGTTAGGTCTACAATAAAGCCATCAGCCTAAGTAGCTAATTATGGGAGGAGGAGGAAAAGCAAGGTAAGAATGCCCCAGGCAGAAAGAACATCAGACTTGCAAACTTGAAGATGAGCAACACTTAGCGTGCTAGGGAAAGACTAGTTCTGCATAGCTGAACTATCCTGGGAGGAGAAAAATAAGAAAGATGAAGCTGAGGAAGTTAGCAAAGGATAAACACGAAGCCATAGTGAAGACTTGGGATTATACCTTGAAAGCAATTGGGAAGTGCTTGTAAGATTTTTTACAACATATCCATGTTACTTCTACATATTTATTCACAGTTAAGGAAATAGCCACCACTCTGTAACCCCAGCTGCACAACCCAGAGTTGTTATTTCTCTTTTTTATTTTGTCTGGTGTCTATTTTATAACTCTTAATTCCATATCTATTCTATTTTTTATTTACCAATTTTAGATATTATATAATGATGTTATAATTATGATATCATTATGAGCCTACAAAAATGATTTAATTCACTAATTCCATTCTTAATTTTGATGTTTTATTATTTTTGTTCTTCGTAAAGTAAATAATATACTTGACCTTCCTTATCTCATTTTTAAAAAGATTTTTTCTATTTGACGTAGAGAGAGAGGGAGAGATAGGGAGAGGGGAAATACAAGCAGGGCGAGTGGGAGAGGGAGAAGCAAGCCTCCTCCTGAACAAGTAACCAAATGCAAGGCTTGATCCCAGGACCCTGGGACCATGACCGGAGCCAAGGCAGATGCTTAATGACTGAGCCACCCAGGTGCCCTATCTCATTTTTTCTTAACAATACCTATTACTCCCACTCTGTGAAATGAAAATATTGGCATTCAGGCTCTTACCTTGTTCTCACCTCTCTGCTACTACTCCTTCCCTAACCACCGCCTCCAACTGTCTTGGCAAAACTGATTATATTATATTCTATCTTATAACCAGATTAAATCTTACCTGCTTTGTATATAGGTAGATTCTAAATTTTAAAAACCCAAACCAGCATTACATTATGATGACTATCTAAATACTGAGCAGTGATAGATCAAGTGCTTTGCTGGGTTATATTCTTATCTCTGAAGATCCAATGTCAACCCCATGTCTAGTGCATCAGTTGCCCAAAATCATGAAATACTCTTGGACAGCTTTCTGGGTTTTTTTTTATGTTTTTAGTTGTTTAATTCACTTTCAAAGGAACTTCAGAAGAGTGAAAGAACTTTAGGGCCCTAATCCTTAAATTTGGCTCAGCATTTTCCACAGAAATCCCCTCTATATTTTTAGTTTTATAAATTCTCAAATTCTGATCCCAAATAAATTCTGTGGAGACTATTGAAATGAGTGTGGGTCCAAAATGTATACCTCATTGTCCCCACAGATTTGCTGTATGGCTTTGCATATCTGACTTTATGACATGTCCTCAGTATTTGCTTGAAATCCACTTATTAATGGAGCCAATTTTATGACTCAGCAGTTTCCTAAGAGGCTCAAAGTCAGCCAGGTTGCAGTAGTAGTCTGTGCCCTGAAGAAAGTTGTTGGCCCTCCTCCTCCTTGGTCAAAGTTGAGCTTTGGGGCTTCTCAAGCTGGTCATATTTGTTATCCCTTTCCTAGTGCTTTATACCAGCTGGATAAAGGCTGTTCTCTGTAATCTTGTACCAGCTGGATTTCTAGCATGAGATGAAGCTGAACTTATTACCAACCTCAACAGTGAAAAGGACTATGATACCTGGGGCATTTGCAAACAAATGAGAACAAAAGAACTTGATTTCTTGGTCTTGTCCAGTTACCAAATCTCCAGGTAGAACTGAACTGTTTTTATTTAACACTTGACGTGGCATAACACCAAAAAATGAAACTGGAATTTTGCACCTCCATAAAAACAATTATAAAACTGGCGAAACTATAAGAACCAACTTTTTGGTTAATCTCAAAACTAACCAAAGGCTTTCAGCAACATGGGGAGCACTTATTCAAGAAAAACAGCTGACTTTCAGTAAGAACAGCACGTTTTGTGTGCTTAAACTTACTCTAGGCTTATCCTTCATCCTCTAGGTCAGGGGAGCCTTGAAAATATCAGCCCACATTCCCAATATCAGAGGGAGCAAAATGCACTGTATTCACAAAGAATTAAACATTAAACATTATTGGGGAGGAGTCAAGATGGCGGAGAAGTAGCAGGCTGAGACGACATCAGACAGCAGGAGATCAGCTAGATAGCCTATCAAACCATTCCGAATACCTATGAATCCAATAGGAGATCAAAGAGAAGAAAAACAACAATTCTAGAAACAGAAAATCGACCACTTTCTAAAAGGTAGGACCAGCAGAGAAGGGAATCCAACGCGACGGGAAGATAAACCCCAGGGGGAGGGGCCGGCTCCCGGCAAGCGGCGGAGCACAAAATCAGAACTTTTAAAAGTCAGCTCCACGGAGGGACATCGCTCCAGAGGCTAAACTGGGGTGAAGAACTCACGGGGACAACATGGTCTCAGGTCCCACGGGGTCACAGAAGGATCGGGGGTGTCTGAGTGTCGAAGAGCTCACAGGTATTAGAGCAGGGAAGCCGGCTGCGGAGACAGAGCCGAGGTTTCCTAGTGGTCTGTGACACGGACCGGTGTTCTGTGGCATGGGCTGGTGCTCTGTGCGAGGGGTCCCCACAAGATCCGGGGAGACTCCGACCCGGGAGAGCTCAGGGATCTACGGGGTTCGGAGACTCCAGGTGGGACTCTGCCAGAGACAGAGACGCTTGGTCACAGGCTGGGTGAGCTCGGAGCGCTCCCAGAAGCCAGTGAGACTGGACTGCTTAGGCACGATTTTCTCTGAGCGCGGTCTGCGGGCGCGCGCGGTCTCCGGGCGCAAACGGGGGCTGGGGAGACCGAAGGGATTAAACGCTTTTCTATGAAGGCGCACTGAAGACTGGGGCCCCAGCTCTCGGCTCCTCTGAACCAGAGATTGGGAGGCTGCCATTGTCATTCCCGTCCTCCGGAACTCTACGGAAAGCGTTGAGGGAACAAAAGCTCCCGAAAGCGAACCTGAGAGGATTACTTAGCCCGGCCCCTGGTAAGGGCGGTGCAACTCCGCCTGGGGCAAAGACACCTGAGAATCACTACAACAGGCCCCTCCCCCAGAAGACCAAAGAAATCCAGCCAAGACCAAGTTCACTTAACAAGGAGAACAGCGGATTCCTATCTGGACAAAATGACAAGGCGGAAAAACTCACCACAAAAAAAAGAGCAGGAGACAGGACCGAAGGCTAGGGACCTAATCAATACAGACATTGGTAATATGTCAGATCTGGAATTCAGGATGACGATTCTCAAGGTTCTAGCCGGGCTTGAAAAAGGCATGGAAGATATTAGAGAAACCCTGTCAGGAGAAATAAAAACCCTTTCTGGAGAAATAAAAGAAATAAAGTCTAATCAAGTTGAAATAAAAGAAGCTATTAATGAGGTGCAATCAAAAATGGAGGCTCTTACTGCTAGGATAAATGAGGCAGAAGACAGAATTAGTGATATAGAAGACCAAATGACAGAGAATAAAGAAGCTGACCAAGTGAGTGACAAACAACTACTGGACCATGAGGGGAGAATTCGAGAGATAAGTGATGCCATAAGATGAAACAACATTAGAATAATTGGGATTCCAGAAGAAGAAGAAAGAGAAATAGGAGCAGAAGGTATACTGGAGAGGATTATTGTAGAGAATTTCCCTAATATAGCAAGGGGAACAAGCATCAAAATCCAGGAGGTACAGAGAACACCCCTCAAAATAAATAGGAATCGGCTCACACCCCGCCATCTAATAGTAAAATTTACAAGTCTTAGCGACAAAGAGAAAATCCTGAAAGCAGCACGGGACAAGAAGTCTGTAACATACAATGGTAAAAATATTAGATTGGCAGCCGATTTATCCACAGAGACCTGGCAGGCCAGAAAGAACTGGCATGATATATTCAGAGCACTAAACAAGAAAAACATGCAGCCAAGAATACTTTATCCAGCTAGGTTATCATTGAAAATAGAAGGAGAGATTAAAAGCTTCCAGGACAAACAAAAACTGAAAGAGTTTGTAAACACCAAACCAGCTCTACAGGAAATATTGAAAGGGGTCCTCTAAGCAAAGAGACCATAAAAGTATTACCAGAAAGGAACAGAGACATTATACAGTAACAGTCACCATACAGGCAATACAATGGCACTAAATTCATATCTCTCAATAGTTACCCTGAATGTAAATGGGCTAAATGCCCCAATCAAAAGACACAGGGTTTCAGAATGGATAAAAAA
>RCUC01100891.1:0-64699 GCA_003697995.1 Taxidea taxus jeffersonii | reverse complement strand
ATGAGTTTCTTGTAGGCAGCATATTGATGGGTTTTGTTTTTTTATCCATTCTGAAACCCTGTGTCTTTTGATTGGGGCATTTAGCCCATTTACATTCAGGGTAACTATTGAGAGACATGAATTTAGTGCCATTGTATTGCTTGTAAGGTGATTGTTACTGTATATTGTCTCTGTTCCTTTCTGATCTAATACTTTTAGGGTCTCTCTTTGCTTAGAGGACCCCTTTCAATATTTCCTGTAGAGCTGATTTGGTGTTTACAAATTCTTTCAGTTTTTGTTTGTCCTGGAAGCTTTTTATCTCTCCTTCTCTTTTCAGTGATAACCTAGCTGGATATAGTATTCTTGGCTGCATGTTTTTCTTGTTTAGTGCTCTGAATATATCATGCCAGTTCTTTCTGGCCTGCCAGGTCTATGTGCATAAGTCTGCTGCCAATCTAATATTTTTACCATTGTGTGTTACAGACTTCTTGTCCCATGCTGCTTTCAGGATTTTCTCTTTTTTGCTAAGACTTGTAAATTTTACTATTAGATGGCAGGGTGTGGACCTATTCCTATTTATTTTGAGGGGGATTCTCTGCACCTCCTGGATTTTGATGCGTGTTCCCTTTGCTATATTAGGGAAATTCTCTACAATAATTCTCTCCAATATACCTTCTGCTCCTCTTTCTCTTTCTTCTTCTTCTGGAATCCCAATTATTCTAATGTTATTTCATCTTATGGCATCACTTATCTCTTGAATTCTCCCCTCGTGGTCCAGTAGTTGTTTGTCTCTCTTTTGCTCAGCTTCTTTATTCTCTGTCATTTGGTCTTCTATATCACTAATTCTTTCTTCTGCCTCATTTATCCTAGCAGTAAGAGCCTCCATTTTTTATTGCACCTCATTAATAGCTTTTTTGATTTCAACTTGGTTAGATTTTAGTTCTTTTATTTCTCCAGAAAGGGCTTTTATTTCTCCTGACAGGGTTTCTCTAATATCTTCCATGCCTTTTTCGAGCCCGGCTAGAACCTTGAGAATCATCATCCTGAATTCCAAATCTGACATATTATCTGTATTGATTAGGTCCCTGGCCTTCGGTTCTGCCTCCTCTTCTTTTTTTTTGTGGTGAGTTTTTCTGCCTTGTCATTTTGTCCAGATAAGAATATATGAAGGAGCAAAAGTAATACTAAAAGGGTGGCAAAGACCCCAGGAAGATGTGTTTTAACCAAATCAGAAGAGACCCCAAATCGTGTGTGGGGGGGGAGAAAGGGGGTAAAAAGAAGTTCAGAAATGAGGAAAAAATTTAAAATAGAGAACACAAATAAAGAAAACATATATAAAAAAAGGAAATATATATATATATATTAGACTGGTGACTAGAACAGGGTCACCTACTTAATTTTGGGAGTATTTTGGTCTCTTAGAAGGAACTACCTCCCAACATTTTAAAGAATGAAAAACATATATAAGGGTAAACACAATGAAGGGATGAAGTATGATTATAAAGATGAAAAAAATTTTTTTTCTTTCTAACACAGGAGTTGATAAGGTAAGTTGGTACGGAGAATAAAAAAAAAAAAAGAAAGTGCAGAGAACTTGCTTGGGCTGGAGACTAGATCAAGCCCGGTACTAGATTTGGGGTGTATTTTGATGTATTAGAAGAAACTGTACCCCAAATTTTTTGGAAGAAAAATAAAAACCTTATGTGTATACAAAGAATAAAGTTAGATAGAGTGAAGAATAAAATATGACTATAATAATAAAGGTTCAAAAAAGATTTTTTAAAGAAATTTATTAAGATAAACTAGTTAAAAAAACATTAAAAGAGGAAAGGGTAAAAGTTAGAAAAAATTAGCAGAAGAGAAAAAAAAATAAAAAAAAATTAACTTTGCAAGACTAAGGATTCATGGGGAGTAAGCCAAGAATTCCATGCTTTGCTGTCTCCTCCTCTGGAATTCCGCTGTTCTCCTTGTTAAGTGAACTTGTTCTTGGCTGGATTTCTTGTTCATCTTCTGGGGGAGGGGCCTGTTGTAGTGATTTTCAAGTGTCTCTGCCCCAGGCGGAGTTGCCCCAGCCTTATCAGGGGCCAGGCTAAGTAATCCTCTCAGGTTCGCTTTTGGGAGCGTTTGTTCCCTGAATGCTTTCTGTAGAGTTCCAGAGGACGGGAATGAAAATGGCAGCCTCCCAATCTCCGGCCCGGAGGAGCCAAGAGCTCGGGGCCCCACTCTTCAGTGCGCCTTCAGAGAAAAGCGCTTAATTACTCCCTTCTCCCTGGCCTCCAGTCGCACTTGGAGAAAATCGTGCAATCACTCCCGTCTCACTGGCTTCCGGCTGCACTCTGAGCTCACCCAGCCTGTGACCAAGCTTCTCTTACTCTGGCACAGAGCCCGCCTGGAGTCTCTGGACCCTGTAGATTTCTGAGCTCTTCCAGGTTGGAGTCTCCCCGGATCTTGTGGGGACCCCATGTACAGAGCACCGGCCTGTGTCATGGATTACGGTTCAAGGTAACCCCGAGTTGAGAGCTCACTCCTTGGCTCTGTCTCTGTAGCTGGCTTCCTCGCTCTAATACCTGTGAGCTCTGCGATACTCAGATACCCCCAATCCTTCTGTGACCCCGCGGGACCTGAGGCCACGCTGTCCCCGTGAGGTCTTCACCCTGGTTTAGACTCTGGAGTGATGTCCCTCCATGGAGCAGACTTTTGATTAAAAGTTCCTGATTTTGTGCTCCATTGCTCCGCTGCTTGCCAGGAGCCGGCCCCTCCCCCTGGGTTCTGTCTTCCCGTCGCTTTGGATTCACTTCTCTGCTGGTCCTACGTTTCAGAAAGTGGTCGATTTTCTGTTTCTAGAATTGTTGCACTTCTCTTCGATTTCCTGTTGGATTTGTAGGTGTTAGGAATAGTTTGATAAGCTATCTAGCTGATCTCCTGCTGTCTGATGTCGTCTCAGCCTGCTACTTCTCTGCCATCTTGACCCCTCCCCCCTCAAAATGCCAATATTTCTAAGTGAAAAAAAAGTATTGAGGTTTATTTTTCATATTCATAATTACAAGTAACTGATCAACATTCTTGTTTATTTGTTTAAATAAAGCTGGTAATCTTATTTTGAGGAGGCTCAATGGAAGTCTGCTATAATTCCCTTGGCTGTGAAGTACCACTTGTACTCACATCCCCTATACTTGAGACTTGGTCTCTGAATTTTTCTCAACTCTTCAGGTGCTCATCACATATTGGCATGCTAACTCAAACTTATATGCCACCCCTAATCTAGTTTTAAGGACTCTTGTTTAAGATAAGAGATTATAGTTCAGATCAGTGATTGGTTAGGCCTATTAGGCCTTCAGTTTATAATTTTGGGTTGTAGAACAGGCTAAACTTGCAGAAGGGTAGTAGCAGGGAAGTTGGATATAGTTAGGAAATATTTAAAGCATTCTGAAGATTAGGAGGCCTAATGCATTTTGAGAATAATTAGCCACCAGAATAGAAATGGACAGGGATCATCTCAAAGTCTCACTTCCTTGTTGAGGTCTAATAAATATAGAGATTTTTAGACTGAGACAGACTTGAATTTATGGTGTGCCAATGTTCTACTTATATCCTTAAATATGTATAAGAAAAGGCTTCCATGTTATCAAGCTTTGAGTAAAAATGGTAGCTGAAGTTTTTCCTATCTGTGCCATGGATTTGCTTTTCTTAGGTGCTATTTTCAGTGTCTTAATTGTTTTGAATATTGGTGAAGAAGACAAAGGTTCTTCTCTTTGAAAATAAGATTTTGTTCTCTAAAATAGTGCATCCCCAGTTCCCATCAGGTGCTTCTTAATCTGCATGATAGCAAAGCTGTGGGGTTCTTAGAGCAGTGTACTTGGCTCCCTCTCACATGGCACTGGGGGTAAAATGATCCACAGGATGCATCATCATTGAAAAAATGTTTGTGTGAAGAGGAAACCTATTATCAAAATTTAATACAGAGACCCTGAAATTAACCTACACTTTGAGTATAGAGCAGCTGCTGGACTGCCCCATTTCCCAGTTCCATGGGAGCTTTAAAGGTCAGAGAAGGGAAGAGAGCATAAAACCACTCCCTTCTGTGCTCTGCCAGAAAGATAGAGGAGAAGATGTGGCAACTGGACACAAGCATTGCTATTGGCCAAAGGCTTTCCTGTCTTCATGGTACTTTGAGAAGTGTTCTTCATTTTCCAAAGTGTCCTTAGCTTTGCTTGAAACCGTGCTCACTACATTTTCACTCTTCTCATCCTAAGTGGTTAAGTCCTACCCAGGGATGCAAAAGTATTTCAGTCACCTGGGTCATTTTCTAGTCTCAGCAGTGCAATTATATGGGCAACCATGGAGAATCAAACAGTGAAATTAGCCAAGTTGTAAAGGCATGAGTTGACTGTAAATGGTATTTTGAGCTTAGAGTATTTAACCATTTGCTAACAACAGGTCAATTCTATTTCAGTGTAGTTCTGTTAAGAATGGATAATAATTTTGTTAGTATTTATGTACAGCATTATGTTATCTTCTAATTATGTTAAATTATTTTGTAGTTTTTGTCAGGACGGGAACTACATTGTCTTGTGTTATTTATTCCCCCACAGAACCTCATACAGTACAGAGCACAGAAAAACCCCACAGAATACAGAATGACCCCTTAACAAGTGTGTGTAAAGTTTGTTCTGCTGTCTCTCAGAAAGAATGTGAGGAGCAGAAAAAGATTGGAGTAGTTAACTGATTAATATAAGGAGAGCCAAGTATAAACACACTTTGTTTGGGATTTTATTTTATTTTTTTAAAGATTTTATTTATTTATTTTGACAGAGAGAGGTCACAGGTATGCAGAGAGAGGGGAAGGGAAGCAGGCTCCCTGCTGAGCAGAGAGCCCAATGCAGGGCTCAATCCCAGGACTCTGGGATCATGACCTGAGGCAAAGGCAGAGGCTTTAACCCACTGAGCCAGCCAGGTGCCCCTGTTTGGGATTTTAAGCATTAAAAAAGAGTTATGAAATAGAGGATATGACAGTAGTGAGTAGAAGGAAAAATAAGATATTTGAAGACCTTGCATTTTCTAAGGAATAGGAGAGATTAAACTAGGGAAATTAGTAGAAAGAAAGAACATAAGAGTATATCAGAGAATAAAAGATCAATCATGTCCCTGAATGGTGTTCAGGGAAATGGAAAAATCCAAGAACGTTAGGCTATCCATACCTTGTTGTAGCAAAAATGGTTTAAGAAGGAGGAAGACGACAGTTGATTTTCAGAGTAAACTGTGTCTAAACTGAGGGGGGCGTGTATTTTTGGATAAAATTTTAAAAATATGCTTCTGTACCCTGTGTTGTGTTTGGCAAAATAGTGTCTTCTAAATGAAAGTTTATGTAACCAAACAGATCTATTTTCCTGTAATATAAGAAATGGGGAGTTTCTTGAAGATTAGTAAGGGTACAAGGAGGGGAGCACATTGTTCCAATGTTGGGATGCTAGAACAGTGGGAATTTGGAGCATGGAATTAAGCACAGGGGAGCTGGAAATGCCAGGCAAAAAAATATAGAAAGGCAGGGCAAATGAAAGCAGTGCTCTCATTTCTTGACTATCATCCCAGGTCATGATGAACAGAAAAACTGTCATTCAAAACAAGTCTAAAAGCTCATTATTTGATCACTGAGGAAAGGTAGGCACACCCACAAAAACATGAGCTCTCTTCTCACCTGGATGGGGGTTGCTATGTATGTGGGAGAGAGGCAGGGAAGGGAAAGAAAAAGACAAACACATTTGGCCAATATCAAGCTTAGAGCCACGCAGACACACCATTATGTAGAATAGAGCACTGAAAAGTGTCACTCATGAGAACTTTGAAAACCATAAATAATGAGGAACTTATAATTTCAGCATGACTAAAAATAGAAAGGGTCAATGATACCAAACAACTCATTTGAATACGCATAGAAAAATCTGGACTAACTGGATTAATAATGGGCTAACCATAGCATGGGGGTGGTTATTCCACAAATCAAGGCTAGGAAAACACATCTGAAATGATAGGAACTAAGGCACATTCTATACTTGTAAGCCTATAATTTGCAAATCCAGTTCACAGCACAAATTAATTTGGAAGGCGCTTTGAAATTTGGAATACATCTCCCCATTGGAATAATATTCCATATTAAGTTCCTAAGCCTGTTCACAGAATCACCTTTATACAAGTATGAATCTGAAGCAGAGAACCAACAGTGATATCTTACTATTTAAATAATTTGACTCTAATTAGGCTGAGGAAATTCCAGAGCCCAAATGACTTCTTTCCATAAGCATCGAAGAACACTCCCTTTTCCAGCATAATGAGTCAGGATACTGGAGTTCTCTACTCTGCCTCTTATTTCCCTGGTGGAAAATACTGATTTTTATGGCATTTGAATGTAATCTATCTCAGGCTCTCATGAAAGACGGGAGTATTTATTCATCCTTGGGTCTTGAAATGAGTAGAGAAGATTATCTCCACATATAAGCAGCCACATAAAGTAGGACAAAAAGTAGATTCTTTTCATCTTTGTTAGCTAATACATGATGCTATGTTGGTAGCAAGCAATTGGAAGTATATTGCTTTTTATGAAGTAGTATAACTTGAAAGTAGTGAATGGATTAAACAGATCTTTTGGTAGTATGTAGTTGGCTACATTTGAATATACCCATCCAGTAAAAGAACATATATAACAATGAGAAAATAAGATAATATTATATGAATAGAGAATGCATAATAAATTCTACACAGGTAGAATTCCATTTTGCAAATGCCATTTTAACATCTTCTGTATAACAAGACAGTTTCCAAAGCCTCCTGACAGCCCTTAAATATTCTATTTTGCTGAAATGGATAAAAACAATCTTTTGAAAAGAAAACTAGTATACAACAGATGTATTCAAAAGTTCCTAAACATGGAAGAAATAAACCTTTATGACAAACAAGTTGCGGAGGGGCAGGAGTAGGGCTGGAGAGAAGTTATAGAGCAGAGTGCCAGAGAAAGCAAGGGCCAGAAAAATTCTGGGAGCAAAAGGTAAGGAGAAGGAAGGCAGGTGTCAAATCCATGGGTCGTCCCAAGGATGGGTTGTCACTGGGGTTCTAGACAAGGAGATGGACACTCTCTTGTTGCAGAGTAGTCAAAATGGTGCCTCTTGTTGCTAAAAAGTTTTTAACGTTTGCTGTAGTTAACCATAACCTTGAAACTGGTCCATGTCTTTATCTTGTCCTTATCTGTTGAAGTCCTTAAGACCATTTTTAAGAGCAATCAGAATAATTTAACTTTTGTTTTATTGGCTTTTGTTTTTCTTGGAATTGGTAACGTAGTTTGTGCAACTAGTTTTGTTCATCTTAGTATATAGAAACTACGGAGGGCCCCTTACTTGGCTTATTCTGTCTAGATGCCAAGGATGGGCAATTCTATAAACGATCTGTGTGCTTGGACTTTATGTTGTCTGTATCTTCTTTGTTTTCTGCAGTTTTTTTTTTTTTCTCCTATCCTAAAACCTTTTCTGGATCTCATGACTGATGCTTTCTTGTCCTTTTGGTTTCAACTCAAATACCACCTTCCCAAAGAAGCCTTCTCTAACCAACTAATCAAAATGACCTCAATGCTTTTGATTGTATCATTCTGGCTTATTGTCTTCATAGAATTTATCACCATCTGAAATTATTTTGTTGTCGACTCTTCCAAAGGAAACAAGGTCTTTGCCATTCAGAGTCAGTGATGAATCTCCATCATACAGAAAAGTGCTGAGTATATAAGAGATCCTCAGAAATTAGTAGATGATAGAAAGAATGAAAGGAATCTCTGCTTCTCCATACTTTCCCCCAAAATCTATGCCGTTATCCTCCAGCTGTCTGAGGAAATGTTATCTTCCAATGTCCTCATCTACTTTTCCCTGTATGTTTCCCCCTTTCTGTCCTGAAACCTGCATTATTCCCTTAGTCCCCTTGAAAGTTAGTATTTTGGGGGTGGGGTGGAGACTTGGTCTTTTTTGTCTAACCATTGATAATTACATTTAAAATATGGTTTGTAGGGGTACCTGGTTGGTTCATTGAGTTAAGCATCTGCCTTTGGCTCCGGTCATGATCTCAGGGTCCTGGGATGGAGCTCCACCTTGGGTTCTGCACTTGGCAGGGAGTCTGTTTCTCCCTCTCCATCTGCCTTCCCCCGACTTGTGCACATGCTTGCTCTCTGTCTCTCTCCAGTAAATAAAATCTTAAAAAAATATGGCTCGTGAATAAATTTTAGAGGGCACCTTCTCTCACATAGTGTCCATAAAGCTGTAGTTAGGGAGAGAGTACATGGAAGCCTTTCAGGTACCCAGGAAAAGCATGGAAAAGGGACAAGACTCAGGTACAATTTATGAGGTACAAGGGAAATGCCAGGTGTCTGATGCCTGGTGCTGTGTGGAGAGAAGAAAATATGGGGATGGCAGCATGTGTTGCTTCTTAGGATGTTAACAGTGGTTAGGCTGGGATTCTCTTTTCCACCCTCACAAGAGTTTCAGGACAAAGTAAGCAGATGGAATATTTGGGCATAAAGATAGTTGGTTTGCTAACTTTGTCTCAACAATTTTGTCTCTATAACAAAGATAAAGAATGCTTCTCCCCTACCTTTGGCCTCAACCTTAAAATACTCGTTACTTTCCCTGGATTACATCAAAGTGGTAGCAATGGAATGAACTGAAAATTAAGGGTCTGTCTTACTCTTTCAACATTATTTAGTCACCATAGAAATACTGAACAAGGTATTACTCTCCTTAGAGAGTAATAACAAGTAACATTTACCCAGAAAATTTTATATGTATAAAATATATATGGTATCTGGTACTTAACTAGATAGAAATATGAATAACTCATGGTATTGAATGCACTGAATACCTCTTTGAAAGCAGATTTGTATTGGGGGTTGGGGGATAGAGTATCAGATACCAAACAGGATAGAGGAGGAACAAAATGGCTCTTTTACTTTATTTATATATATATATTTGTCAGAGAGAGAAGGAGAGAGAGCTAGTGAGCACAGGCAGACAAAGTAGCAGGCAGAGGCAGAGGAAGAAGCAGGCTCCCTGCCGAGCAAGGGGCCCGATGTGGGACTCAATCCCAGGACGCTGGGATCATGACCTGAGCCGAAGGCAGCTGCTTAACCAACTGAGCCACCCAGGCATCCCTATTTACTTTATTTTTAAAAAGGATTTTATTTATTGGTCATAGAGCATGAGAGTGCACAAGCAGGAAGTCAGGTTGGCAGGCAGAGGGAGAAGCAGGTTCCCTCCAGAGCAAGGAGCCTGATGGGGGACTCGATCCCAGGACCCTGGGACTGTGACCAGATCCAAAGACAGATGCTTAACTGACTGAGCAACCCAGGTGTCATCCCTGTTTTCATTTTCTTTAGAGTTTCATAGTTCCAAGTCTTCTCTGTGAACCTCTTTCTCTGCCTTCTGTTTTGCCCTGGTTGCTTAGGAATAGAGGAGGAACTGAAAGGTGTGAATATCTAGCATGAGATGAGAGAATAGAGGAATCTAGGAAGATGATGAGAAGGGGAGTCTGTGGTTATAAGAGGTGTTATGGGAGAGAGGAAACAAGTTCTCAAAAAACTCATTGTTATGCAAGAGAGAGCAAGAGGATAGAGAGAAGGCATCTGCTGGACCCACATATATCTACTATAAACTTTTATTTATAGATTGACCTTTAATTTATTGTCTAATACAAGACACTGTATAGAGTACAATGAGTTACTCTTAATAATTAATAATTAATACTTACAAGTGTCAACCAGGGTGTCTGATTACTTAGAGATTGTGTCATCATAATCTCTTTAAAAAAGTACATCATAAAGACTTTTACCTTGTTTCAGACAAATTCAACTCTGGGATAAATAGCGGGCTCTAGGATGGAAAAAGATAAATGGTATTATTTTAAGCACCAAAAAAAAAAAAAAAAGCCTTATTTACCATTTACCCGAAAAACATTTTCAAAACCAGATTTAGAGATGCCTGGGAGTTTCTCCTAGTAATGTGAGTTAAGCTCATCAGCAATTCCCCTAAGTATAAGTGGATTCATCAAAGCCTTTTATTTTTTGTAGCAGTTTTTTACTACAGTTGACATACAGTGTTACATTAGTTTCAGGTGTACAACATAGTGATTCAACTTCTCTATATATTATGCTGCGCTCACGAGTGTAGCTACCATCTGTCACCATGCAGCGTGATTGCAAGACAATCGGCTGTATTCCTTCTGCTGTATCTTTCATCCCAACGACTTACTCATTTCATAACTGGAAGCCTGTATCTCCCACTCTCTATCACCCATTTTGCCCATCCCTTCACTCCTCTTCCCTCTGCAACTGTCAGTTCTTTGTATTTATAGGTCTGTGTGATTCTGCTTCTTATGTATTCATTTATCAAAACCTTACAGTGAACTTTGTTTTAATTGAGACCAAAAATTCAGAAAGCCTTTATCATAAATACCACATATGGGAGTGTGTGTATGTGTGTGAGACACACACATGCACTAGTATATAGGGCTTAAGAGATGCCATCAAGTAAAAGGCCAAAAAGGAGATACAGACTTTCTTACATTTAGTCAGGAGTGTACCCCTCAGGACAGGCTTTGATTATACCAAGGACCTTCTCATGACTTCTACTTTTGACTACTGTGGAATTTTACTATTTTCATTCTAGTGTTGCAATTAATTTAATGAAAGATTTATTTTACGGTTATTTTGAAATGTATGAGTGATGAGAGAAGAGTGAAATAAAAACATACCTGAGGAGATGAAACAGTGACTGTTAAGTCCATTGGGTCTGTGAAGAAAGAAAATACTAGATAAATTCAAATCATTAGCAAAGGTTTCCTCTACTCATGCAAAGTGAAATAGAAAATCCATATGGTTACATTTTAGTCCTACTAAAAGTAACATTTTAGAGAATTTAGGCTCAGTCCTCAAGATATGTCAGACATATGTTTTGGGCTTAGTATGTCCAGATGCTGTCTCATTCCTCCATTTCATTTTACATGTGTAGACTCAGCCATCATGCATTGCAAGTGAACTCACCTCTCCCTAAGACACGTACTGAGCACCTGACTCAGAATTAACTTTCAACATTTTGTAGGTCAATTTTAAATCATTGATGAGGCAGAAAAAAGAACAGAGGATCTATTGTACATTTCTCTATGGGGGAACATGAAAAAAAAAATGAATGGCTAGAGAAGCTATGGTAACTAAAGCTGCTAACAGAGAAATCTGACAGTCACGGAGTGTTCCTGAAGCATTGGGCTAAAAGAACAGATTTCTGATTTATGCTTCAAAATCTGGAGATTGTGAAAAATCCATTTGAGAAAGTTCAACGTGAGGAAAGCAAACACTGAAAAATTAAGTTTACGGAAATCGCACTGCATATAAAATGGTCATTTTTTAAAAATTTTTTTTAAGATTTTATTTATTTATTAGTTAGAGAGAGAGAGAGTGAGCACAGGCAGACAGAGAGGCAGGTGGAGGCAGAGGGAGAAGCAGGCTCTTCTTCTGCCGAGCAAGGAGCCTGATGCGGGACTCGATCCCAGGATGCTGGGATCATGACCTGAGCCGAAGGCAGCTGCTTAACCAACTGAGCCACCCAGGCATCCCTAAAATGGTCATTTAAACATGAATTGTGTTTAATTACTTAATTGATTAGAAAATATAGATTTATCTCTGTTTATATAGCCTATAAACAAACACCCAGTTTATTAAAATGCCACATAAGTGATGCAAACCCATCACTTTTGCTCCATGAACTAGGTAAGCTTCTCTTCCATCTCAGGCCCCTCTTAACAACCACACTTAAGAGAAACAAGGCACCAATTGTGGACTTTCAGTAGATGGGTGAAAATGTTGCTGGTACTGGCCACACCCACCCTTCTTCCTGCGAAGAATAGGGAAAAACCTCTCCCTGGATGACCTCAGCAATACTGATTGCAGAGAAATATAAGCTCTTTTGCCTTTTTCTCCTTCCCACTTTTACAGTAACAATGACAGAAAGAAAAATATGCTCTCTGGGAGTTTATACAGGTGAGAAAGAGACTGAACAGTAGTATACTCGGTGAATAAAGGTAGAGAATAAGATCAGGAAACAGTGTATAGATAGGAAAGGATAGGGCAAGAAAACAAACAAAAAAATAGTGCCAAAATAATTAAAAGAATCAGTGTATTAGTGAAGACAGTTTTTAATCTAGAAAAATGAAAAGAAAAGAAAAAAAATAATTGTAAATTCTAAGTCAGAATTGACCTCTGAGTGCCTAAGGGAAAATAAAACCTCAAATGTAAATGTACAGGGGCACCTGGGTGGCTCAGTGCGTTGAGCCTCTGCCTTCGGCTCAGGTCATAATCTCAGAGTCCTGGGATGGAGCCCCTCATTGGGCTCTCTGCTCAGCGGGGAGCCTGCTTTCTCCTCTCTCTCTGCCTGCCTCTGCCTACTTGTGATCTCTGTCATATAAATAAATAAAAAATCTTTAAAAAAAAAAAAGTAAATGTACAGATAGAAGTATTCCTTTAAGAAAATGATACTGGTGCTTAAAATTCAGTATATGACTGTTTCCTCTAGAAGTCATGAAATAGCTCGATGTTTCCAAATATTGAGATATTTCAGAATATTCACATGCTTAGAATTGAGTAGGTAGTACATTCATATGCTTAAATCATTTGGTAATCTTCTTTCAGGTATCTGAGGATTGTATAGACACGGTGTAGAAAAACTAAGAATATCAGGAGAGGTATAAAGAAAAATAGTATAAAAAGGAAAAAATATGTGTGAATAGAAACTTTTATTTTTTAGGTTTAAATTTGTGTATTACCAGTATTTTTCATAAAGGATTTGAATGTGACATATTCACTTTGTGATCCCAGCTCCACCCTTGTTTCATGCTGGGCTTACCGACATTTACTTAACCTCTCCTAGCGGAATAAGCTGCAATACATCACTGAATAAATTACATGTGCTTTTACCCTGTTATTTTTTAAAATATTCATATATTTGGACCGTGGGAGAAGGCTGGAGAATTATAGTATATGAAGTTCTTATTTTTTAAAATATTCATATATTTGGACCGTGGGAGAAAGCTGGAGAATTATAGTATATGAAGTTCTTAATAGGTGACAGGTCTACTAATAATGTTTCTTTTGTGTTGGTTGTGTTGTTCTCAACTTGATCTAAAGATAAATGAGAGTACATTAAACATTTCTAAACATGTCTGTGTCAGCTCAGTAACTTCTTGTACCAGTGTAATTTTCTCTGTGTTTTTTTCCTGAGAGTTCTTTACTGGATTTTCTGAAATAAGAACTTGCTGTGACCTTGTGTGCCCAGTCTAAAAAACCTAGCAAGCTTTGTGACATTGAATGAGTCTTGAAAAACCACTTTGTTGATTAAAGAAATTTATTGGACAGGAGGATTAGTTTTCCCTTTCTGACTTAAGTTCAATTTTTCCCTTCATTTGCTAAAAGGTTGGCTGTCTTAGTATGGAATGAATCTTTGCCCTTGACCATGGTTGGACAAAGCGGACATTGGGGGTCCATGCTTGACTTGGTGTAGTCCATATAGGTACCATGTAAACCTTAAGACATGGCTGTATTGAACTTGAGGCTTCACACCCATAACAAATGCTTCTTTATAAATAAGCAACCTAAAAAAGGTAAAGATACCTTATTAATCTTGGGATTACAGTCAGTAGTTGTCTTCTTCAAAGTTCCCAAAGACCTGAGAGAAATAGAAAGTTCTATTTCCATGGGTAAATGAGAAAAAAAGACAATGGTGGTAATTTATGCAATAAAACTATGCTAGACATTTTAAGTATATATGCTTCTATTTATACTATGACAGCATCTTCTAGCAGGCAAGGTATACATGAAGAAGCTCAATATCAGGGTGGTTAAATAACTCAAAGTTATCCAGATAGTAAAATAACTGGGATTCAAATTATTACAGAGAATAAATGGAAGAGAAGGGAAAAATCAGATATATAATACTGTTGTCCAGGATAATCCTTTTTTAAAGATTTTTAAAAAGATTTTATTTATTTATTTGACAGACAGAGAGAGATCACAAGTAGGCAGAGAGGCAGGCAGAGAAAGAGGGGGAAGCAGACTCCCTGCTGAGCAGAGAGCCTGATTCTGGACTTGATCCCAGGACCCTGAGATCATGACCTGGGCTGAAGGCAGAGGCTTAACCCACTGAGCCACCCAGGTGCCCCGGGATAATCCTGTTTTAGAAAATTATGCCCCATTGTCAAAATATATATTCAAATATGTCTTAAAATATGTTATATATAAAAATTTGCATATAAAGCCTGGATATTCTATCTCTTGGACATTTCCCCCCAGATTTATTAAGATATAATTGACAATTAAAAATTATATAATTTAAGGAATGCTACTCGATGTTTTGATATAGATATACATAGTAGAATACTCACCACAATCAAGCTAATTTACATATCCGTCACCTCATATAGTTACTTTTTTGTATATGTGAGGAGAACACTTAAGATGTACTTTCTTAGCAAATGTCCAGTATACAGTACAATAATACTAACTACAGGCAAATTTCTATACATCACATCTCCAGAACTTATTTGTCTGGGAAGATTTCAGTCAAGGGAAAATAGAAGGATGTTGGACATTTTTAATTGTAATAGGGAGTATCTGTGTAACCAAGCAGTATAAAACCTGGAACAAAATATGCTGTTTGGAATTACATGTGGGTTTTAATATGGTCACATCTTCTGGCTTGGGCATACAGACAATGTGATGATAGCATCTGTTACCCTACTTATCACCAGGGTTGATTCAGCCATTCTGGCTGCTGGCACCATCTGACACTTAGTCTGTGACACTTAACCTTCAGACAAAGATCCCAAGTGGATGGTGACATTTTCATGGATTAACTGAAACTTATGCTCCTTTATCTCAATGCTTTCATACTCTGACAGGACCTTGGTTGCTCTGTCTTTGCCAGATTTGCTGTGTTTCTTGTATAGTAGGGCTTGACAGGTACCACATCAACCCAGTATTACCTTGAAAACAAGCCATATTAGAAAGATAGCAAGTGACTTGCAGGTAAAGTTGGGTGATTATGATCATCAGATGTCAGATGGTCACGTGATCATCTGCGATCTAGTCATCATTGGCATTTGCTCTTTGTTTGAGTTAAATGCTCTTAACTCAGATTCAACAAAGTGTCACCAAAATGGGAAATTACAGCTTTGGAGAGTGTAGTGATATAAAATGTTAGATTGAAAGACTTGGGTTCAAGTTACAGCTCCTCAGTTAGCTGGCTACATGACCTTGATCCAGTTATTTAACAGGTTTTGAGTCTGGTGGTTTCTCCTGCAAAATGGTTGGGAGAAAGAGGTTAGATATAATCCCCTCTAAGGTTCATCTATTGTACCTGGAAGTTCTGTGAAATGTTTAAGATTTAAGATTCCTCAACTCAATTTTGATGTCTCAGGTATTTTAAGCTATATTGTATTCATTGAAGAAGCATGTTCTTTATGTTACCTACTATTTGGCTATACACAATTATATTAGTTATATTGCACTGTATAATGAATTACCACAGATGTAGCCACGTAAGACCACACCTATTTATCATCTCAAAGTTCTGTGGGTCACCAGGTTGAGCATGGGTCCCCTGCTCTGGATTTCACAAGGCTGTAAATCATGACACCATATAGACTGGTCTTCCAGAAGCTCACTTGGGAAAGCTTGTTTAGGTTGCTGTTAACCTAAACTCATTCCTTACAACTATATGATGGAGGATGAGGAGAGTTCAGAGGTCACCAACAGCAAGAGTCGTGATAAGTACAAGCTGCCCCCACCCACAGCCCCTGGGCCACCTGGAGATGTTTGCTGCCCCACCTTTTGGCTAACTCTTGACTGGAGGTGCTTTCAGGTCCAGGAGGCTGCCTGGAGTTCCTGGCCACATGGGCTTTCCCAATATGACCACTTACTTCATCAAGCCCACAAGAAGGGTCTCTAGCATCAGTCTCCTAAAATGGGGTCTTATATATTGTAATCACAGAAGTGTCCTTTCTTTTCACCTTTGCTTTATAATGTAACTGATTCTCAGGAGTCACATATTACCTTTGCCATATTCTTTCAGTTAGAAAGTCCTGTCCAAACTCAGGGGAAGAGGGTTACACAAAGTTGTGAACACCAGTGGGCCAGGATCACTGGTGGCATCTTTGGGTCTATTCACTGCAATAATATTAGTAATGGGAAATATTTATGAACCTTTACTTTGTGACAGTCCTTTCTAATCTTAATGACATATGTGCTACTGTTAATATCTTTATTTTGTAGATGTGAAAAACGAGTCTCAAAGAGGATCAGAAACTTGTCCAAAGTTATACAGAGCGAGTATTTTTTTAAATCTTTCTGTGTTTGGGTTTCCAAAACTTGCCCCATGGAAATTTTATATTCTCCCACCTATTTCATATATAATCAGGGAAGCCATGACTAAGGAGCTGAGTTCATTTTGGTTGTAATTTCACTGTCCCAAGAGCTAAGCTCTCCTAGATATACTAAATAGACAAGAAAGTAGCATATGCCTTTTTTTTCTTTTCTTTTCTTTTTTTTTTTTTTTAAATCCTCAGCATTTGAGAGAGCATGCAGAGAGAGAGAGAAGGAGAGGAGCAGAGCATGGGAGGGAGGAACAGAGGGACAGGGAGAAACAGACTCCCTGCCGAGTGGGAGCCTGATGCAGGGCTCAATCCTAGGACCTGGGATCATGACCTAGGCTAAAGGGAGACACTTAAATGGTTGAGTCACCCAGGTGCCCCAGTATTTTTTTTTTTTTTAAGATTTTATTTATTTATTTGTCAGAGAGAGTGAGCACAGGCAGACAGATTGGCAGGCAGAGGCAGAGGGAGAAGCAGGCTCCCTGCTAAGCAAGGAGCCTAATGTGGGACTCGATCCCAGGACACTGGGATCATGACCTGAGCCGAAGGCAGCTGCTTAAACAACTGAGCCACCCAGGCGTCCCTTTTTTAAATATGTATAGAAATAAGGATCAAGAAGACACTGGGAAACAGAAGGGGGTATGTGTGCTCAAGTGCTGGTCTGTGTAGATATTTCAGTGGCAAATTCTAGTGCAGTGGCAGCAGAGTGTAAGAAAAGGTCAGAATTCCGGGATTGTGTCAGGCCTATTTACTCTTGCTACAGCATGAACATTTGGACACTTTACTTTTGAAAACCTTGGGTACCATTTCAGACACTCCTTTTGAATGAGGATTTGTTCTCCATTTGTTCCTGTGGAATTCTACTAGTGAGACCCAACATAGGAAATATCCTTAAGTGTGAAAACATTGACAGGTTACACTTGCTTTTCCTCTGGGACCTTTTAGGCTCAGTCTTTTCAGCTCCCTGCATTCATGGAGAAAAGTGCCTTCAACACAAACGATTGAAAGATAGCATTGCTTTTCACTGAGGAGCTAGCTGGGCACAAAGGAGAACTGAAAAGAGGAAAGAACAGGATTTTTTCTGCTCTCCCTACCCAGGCAATACGTGAAGCTGGAATCGAGTTCATTAATACCAATGAGAAATACTGAGTTTACTCTATTTTTCAATTCACTTAGCTTTCTTTTAAAAAATTGAGAGGTTTGTCTTTGTCACATGGTATGTCATGATTAATCAGATATATTGGATGGGCAAATGGCTTGATAGTTATTGCAATTTGTCACATGAGACATGGCTTATCATGCATTATTAATACCCAAATGTAAAATTAGTTAAACTGGGTCTGGCTTCTGTTCAAGACAGTTGTGTGTTAGCAGTAGTAAGTTTTAAAAAACCTGCTCAGGGAGATTTAACCAATATCACCTTATCCTTTCCATTTTAGTATCTGTGCATCTTCAAATGGTAATTAAGTTGAAAAAATATTCAGCAGGAGGGCAAACAGACATCGCATTGAAAGGAGGAGGCTTCAGGCTTCATTAACATGGATACATACCCCAGAGGTCACATGATCTAGAAAGGTGCTGTTCTTTTTTTTTTTTTTTTTTAAGATTTTTTTTTTTTAAATTTATTTATCAGAGAGCACAGGAGCGAGCGCAGGCAGGCAGAGTGGCAGGCAGAGGCAGAGGGAGAAGCAGGCTCCCTGCTGAGCAAGGAGCCCGATGTGGGACTCGATCCCAGGACGCTGGGATCATGACCTGAGCCGAAGGCAGCTGCTTAACCAACTGAGCCACCCAGGCATCCCAAGGTGCTGTTCTTTTTTTAAAGCAAGATGGAAACTCAGAAACATATATATTTTAATGAATTTTTTTTTTACTTTATTTAAGCTTTATTTAAACATATGATGTAACCCCACCACCCTCACCCAACCCCTCTTCCCCCCACCCCCCTCAGTTTGTTTTATGACATTAAGAGTCTCTTTTGGTTTTTCTCCCTCCCAATCCCATCCTCTTTCATTTTTACTTTTCCTACCACCTTAACTCCCACCCCCGTTGCATCTCCACTTCCTCATATCAGGGAGATCATGTGGTAGTTGTCTTTCTCCAGTTGACTTATTTCGCTAAGCATAATACGCTCTAGTTCCATCCATGTCGTCGCAAATGGTAAGATTTCATTTCTTTTGATGGCTGCATAGTATTCCATTGTATATATATACCACCTCTTCTTTATCCATTCATCTGTTGATGGACATCTAGGTTCTTTCCATAACTTGGCTATTGTGGACATTGCTGCTATAAACATTCGGGTACACGTGCCCCTTTGGATCACTACGTTTGTATCTTTAGGATAAATACCCAGTAGTGCAATTGCTGGGTCATAAGGTAGCTCTATTTTCAATTTTTTAAGGAACCTCCATGCTGTTTTCCAGAGTGGTTGCACCAGCTTGCATTCCCACCAACAGTGTAGGAGGGCTCCCCTTTCTCCACATCCTCGCCAGCATCTGTCATTTCCTGACTTGTTCATTTTAGCCATTCTGACTGGTGTGAGGTGGTATCTCATTGTGGTTTTGATTTGTATTTCCCTGATGCCCAGTGATGTGGAGCACTTTTTCATGTGTCTGTTGGCCATCTGGATGTCTTCTTTGCAGAAATGTCTGTTCATGTCCTCTGCCCATTTCTTGATTGGATTATTTGTTCTTTGGGTGTTGAGTTTGCTAAGCTCTCTGTAGATTTTAGATACTAGCCCTTTATCTGATATGTCATTTGCAAATATCTTTTCCCACTCTGTCAGTTATCTTTTGGTTTTGTTGACTGTTTCTATTTTAATGAATTTTTATTTGCAAACTCTAAGATGTGTTGATTTTGATACTTGTGTTTCTTCTTTTTTTTTAAGATTTTATTTATTTATTTATTTTTTAAAGAATTTATTTATTTTTTTGACGGAGAGACCACAAGTAGGCAGAGAGGCAGGCAGAGAGAGAGAGGAGGAAGCAGGCTCCTTGCCGAGCAGAGAGCCCGACTCTGGGCTCGATCCCATGACCCTGAGACAATGACCCTAGCCGAAGCCAGAGGCCCAACCCACTGAGCCACCCAGGCACCCCAAGATTTTATTTATTTATTTGACAGAGAAAGAGATCACAAGTAGGCAGAGAGGCAGGCAGAGAGAGAGGGGGAACAGCTTCCCTGCTGAGCAGAGAGCCAAATGCATGGCTCTCTCCCAGGACCCTGAGACCATGACCTGAGCTGAAGGCAAAGGCTTAACCCTCTGAGCCATCCAGGCACCCCTGGTACTTGTGTTTCTTGTTAAATTTGATGACTGTATATTGTATTAAAAACTATACATTAGTACCTTGTTCAGAGCTGTATATATTTATGAAAGAAAAAGGAGTCATGTTAGTTTCTGTACCTTAGTGACAGTTCACCTTGAGGGATGTGAGGGGATCAGTTCTTCTAATTTAATCAGAAAAGGGTCTTTGTCTCATGTATCTGATTTTTATTTTTCAGGAGTTTTACAGTCTAAAGAAAGGGGATTTCTTTTATTATAGGGCAAAGTCTGTCTGAGGTGTTGGTTGCTGCCTCATGTTTTTATCTCTCTGATTCCAACTGCTTATCAATCCATTCTAAGGAGATGACCATCTCTAGTTAGGAGGGGTCCCAATGATCAGTGGGTCCAAAGATGACTCAGAATGTCACCTATTGAACTCTTGCCCCATTCCAAGCAAACCCATTCCAAGCAATTCCTGTTCCATTAATACACGGAAGAGTTCAGTTTTCAGGGGATATTATAAAAAACAGACATATTCTCTTCTAATTGTTTGGCAAAATCAATTCCCTAGAGTATTCATAATTTCATGTTGAATACCCATTCCTCCCCCATTCTGTCCATACTGAAAGCCCACTATAGAATTAGAGATGTATTAGATGAAGTGAGCTATTTAGAGGAATTATACAGTGTGACCCCAGTCTGCAGCAGAGATCATTACATACCTGGGGAGGGATGCTGGGTGGCTTAGTCAGTTAAGCAGTTAGGCTCAGGTTGTGATCTGGGGATCTTGGGATCAAATTCCATAACAGGCTCTTTGCTCGGTGGGGAGCCTGCTTCTCCCTCTGCCTGCCACTCGCCCTGCTTGTGCTCTCTCTCTCTCTATATATATATAAATAAATAAATCTCAAGAAGAGAGAGAGAGACAGACAGACACAATATACCTGGGGAGAAAAGATGAAAATATTCAAAGAAATGGAATATAATTTAAATCAAGTTTGGTATAGAGATCTCATAAAGATCTGTGTTCTTTAGAAATTTAGAGGAGATCAGATAAGGTTGGGGTTTTCAGCTAAGCCATTTTGGAAGAGTTTGAATTTGAGCTTGGACTAGAGCATGGCTGATATATCAGTTCAGTGAAAAGACAAAGAGAATAGTAAGAAACAGTATGGAGTAAGGAACAATATGAAGAAAAGCTTTGGGCTAGAAATGTGGTGTGTACCACAGAAAGTGAGATGAAGAACCTGACTTGTTTAAAGGTACGTGGGATAAGGTCAAATGATAGGAGAGTTACAAAAAGGTTGGTCACAGCAGTTAAATGTAATGCCACTTGATCAGAACTTCTGAAAATTCCTTCAGAGGATTGGCACATAGCATGGATTGACGCAGCAGCAGTATAAGATATCGGTTCTGAGATGTAAATTCACGTTGACATCTGCTTGACACATAGGTTGTAGGCTTAAGAGCACAAGTGACTTCTCTAGAGGAACTCCTTTGTATAGAGGGGAAATCAGTATAATTAAGAACATCTTCTGTGGAAGGGGACACAGAATCATGGTAGGCTGGTACAGTAATCACTGATTATTGGTAAATATATCAGGAATCTTACAGGTTTGTTCATTCCATCAGAAATACCAGAAGAGCAGTATAATGAAATATTTTTACCAAAGCTTTTGAAATTCTAAAAGGTAATATAATTATGCCATCCCATCAATAAAGCCCAGAAACACCTTAGCTATGATGTTTTGATAATGATCACTATTGATTGAACTTGCCTCAACTTTTGGCCTGGGCTGTACTTTATAAATTTGCATAATCAAAAAGTAAAATAATCTCTGGAAGTTGTGTCATCAAAATACATTTACTATTTAATATTGTGGATTTGCTGTTTAATATAGTCACTTACAAAGCAGTTAGAATCTCTTCTCCATAATGGATTCTGAATGTACTGTACTTTGCTTGAAGAATGATAGAGAAAATGATATCAGTAGCAGATAAATTCACATTTCCAATTACTCTTCTGAGCCTTCCATATATGTACCCAGTCAATCTCTCTTTTATACTTGTATGCAAACACACATTCAACTTTCTTCACATGAAATTTTCATAGCCAGATTACTTCCCCTAGTTAATGATAGTACTTTTGCCAATGACATTTGTTTTTCTATAGAAGAAGATTCTTTTCAGTAAGTATTGTCTTTTTATACCACCAGAAACCTTCATAATTTTAGGTTAAGTTCCCAAGGAAAAAGAACCTAGTAAGCCTATGCCAATATCTTGGGATTATTTTAATTGCATTGAAACACTTCAGGGATGTCTACAATTTATATCACCCAGTCACTATGCAGCAGTTATTTCTCAATTCCAGAAGAATGGCGTTAAGTTATAGGAGAATACTGGAAGGTCAGAAGGATCTTTAGGCTGCATTTCTCCCAAGGTTTCCTAACAGGTGGCCAGCAGCCACAAGATGTTTGCCTTGAATTTTATGTAATTCTGTTTGAGCATATATATTTAGGTTAGAGGTAAAGATATGGCTCCGTTTACTCAGTCCTGAATCCCCTGCTACCTTTCACTGGCCTGCTCCCCACCTGATGTTATCTGCTGAAGGCATTTGTTTGTGTCTTTGTATAGATGCTCCTATTTATGTCATTAAACATATTAGTCTTAGAGTGGGTGAAAGACGGTCTCCAGAGTTATTTCTAAAATCTAAAAATAATGGAGTCTGTCCTTGACTCAGAAAGTAGCTAGGATGACAGTCTAACATACTCTTCACCATGCTGTGATTTACTTGATATTTTTCATGTGCATAATTCATTGCTATCCATTGCCAATTTATACATAAGGAAAACTTCAGAAAGTGGCATTTTATTAACATTGCACCTGTGATCTAAATTTAAACAAGATCTTTGAAGGTGATGCAAAATATTTGAATGAGTAATTTTCTTTTGTTAACTTTTTAAAAAAAATTACTCTGTATAAGAATTTAATTCTACGTGGGATTAGAAAAAGAAAATGAACAATTATATTTACCTACAGTCACACCTGGGTGTGCTGGATGGAATGCTTTGAGGGGTGCCTGAGATGTCTGATGTTTGGTTGGTTAGTATGTTTGGACCTCATTCCATTAGGATGAGAAGCTTCTGGTTCCTGAGACTCCTTGAAAGGGCCAGATCTTTCAGAGGATGCCCAGGACTTGTTTTTCCTCTGAGTTGCCTTCTAATTTTTTTTTAAAGATTTTATCCATTTATTTGACAGACAGAGATCACAAGTAGGCAGAGAGGCAGGCAGAGACGGGGCAGGGGGAAGCAGGCTCCATGCTGAGCAGAGAGCCCGATGTGGGGCTGGATCTCGGGACCCTGGGATCATGATCTGAGCTGAAGGCAGAGGCTTTAACCCACTGAGCCACCCAGGCGCCTCATGAGTTGCCTTCTTTTAAGAAACTTTAGTCCTTTTTCAAAGAGAAACCGTGAAGGATTATTTTTTGTGGCTAATTCATACTGAAATCATGGCATAGACTGGCAGATGGCGACAGAAACAGTGTAAAGGTGAAGAGAACAGGATGTGAAGGTGAAGAGATGTCTGTGAGCTTCAGGAAATACTAGCTTTGAATCCTACTCATGTGATGTCTTCACAAAAGTGGGCATGGATCTCCAGAGCTCTGCCATCCAGTCCTACACTCTCACCATCCAATATTGCTCTTTCTCCCTTCCCAGGATAATAAATCCTCTGAATGCAAAAGCAAAACAAATGTTCCTCAGAGCCGAGAAAAGTCTGATGGCAAGAAGACAATGAGGCGTTGGGAAAGACATTGGTTCCAGAAATTGGATTCTAGGCATGTAGTGCCAGGATGGAGGACTTTTATTTAATTTTATAGAAAAATGTTCGGGTTATTTTACACTGAGATGTGAAATCTCATTTGCAGCTAAGCCCTGGAGGGAGTGAAAGGAACTAGGAGAGCTCATAAAGACAAGCGTAATAGGATTAATAAGAAAAAGGCCGAAGACATAAGCCTTTATTGTAGGAACTCGGTGCTAAATTTTAGCATTGATGAAGGGTGAAATGTCGATACTTATCCAAACATTTGTGCCTTCAGGGTATAACAGCTGAAGGATGGTGGCTTCATAGGTCAATGCTGCTTGGGTAGGTTGTCTGCTTTTCTCAGGAGAGAGGGCCACTCTGATAGAACAGAGGAAGAAAATCACTGTGTGGCAGCAATTCCTGAGAATTATTCTCATCAGAGAAATAATTCTCAAAATATGTTTTATATAATTGGAGTAACATTTAGGGTTGTATAATAATCCATGGAATAAAAATATTGGAAAATTATTTGATTACCTAGAGCCTAGATGTTAAATTATTTGTTTATATATTTATGGCTTGAATGTGGGGGAAAATAAAACAAATAGAGTTCTCAATCTAAAGAGTCAGCTTATATAAGAGTTCCAGGTTGCTGGTGAACATGGATTAGAGAAAAAGGTGGTACTCAAATTGTTGGCTCTGTAGTTGGTTCTTTTTATTTATAAAGGTCGATTGCTACAAAATAATTTGGGCTGAAAATATGGCTGCCGAAGTAATTTAAATAACTGTACGAAATAGAGCGTCATCTACTTATTTCAACTGCATAGTCAGATCTATTGTCAGCTAATATTTGCAGCTCCTATTTCATAACATGATAAAGAAGATGATGTTGACCTGAGGCTAAGGGACAGTCCAGGTGCTGATGATTTCAGTCCCTAAAGGGCTTCATTCATTTTTTTAATTTATGGCACTGAATTGATTTTTTCCAGTATTACTTTCCTAATAAGATCAGTGTATTTTTAAAAATATTATTCTTAAAGCAGTATTAATGCTGCCAAATTGACAGATGAAGTAAGAAGTATTACAGTTATTAGAGGAACCAGTTTAAGCATTTTATGTACTATGATAATCAACTTAAATTTCAAAGTGGTACTAGATGTGATGTGACACCTCCCACCTACTCTTAGCAACTCTGTCTTATTTCGACTCAGGTTTCCTATTTATAATAAGTGTATACTAAGATTATAGAAATATAAACTATATGTTAATGTATTAAAATTCTGGAAAAAGGAAATGTACGTTTGCAAGGCAAAAACATGCATATAACATTTTCCTTGATTTAAATTTTTTCTAATATAAATATCTAAAAATTGGGTCATCTTGATAATCTGGTAATAATATCAATACCTCATATGCAGCAGAAACATCTCTGTATGGCTTTTGCGAGCTTATCTTTAGGAGGTGTTCTCTGTTAGGATGGCTAGATCTTTTTTCCATGTTTAATTAAACAACACATTTGTGACCATAAAGCTTATATGTAAATGAGAGAACACTTGCTCTTAATGTAAAAAGGCTACCTCCCAACAGCAAAGCCTGGTCCTCAGTGTCTATTAAAATGGTAATCATGCAAAGTTATCCCAGATTTTAGTTATCAGGAGCTACTGTTTCTAAGGCTTGTGGGTGGATACTAGAGTCCTTTTTAGGAGAGGTGGCCACCAAACTGTTTAAATCCATTCAGAAGTGTTAGTTGGAGGAAGAAAGGACCCACATATGCCATCTTCCAAGTCTGTCTTTATTGTGCTTGTCCTTCGCATGGTGATCTTTGATGTTACCACTGTCCTGATTAAAAATGATCCCCATGTGCACAGTGAAATTTATTAGGACCAAAATACCCAGTCTGGCTGTTTCTTGCGAGGTTATTTTGGCCTCACATGCAGTTGCTGGGTCCAATGTTTTGAGTATCCACCACGTGGCTTGGTTCTGAAGATGAATCCCAGCCAACGTAGAGCACTGAATGTTCTGGCCCCACCATATTTACATGGACGCAGCCATTGTCTTAATATTTCAGCTTTAGTCACTGGCTCATACTTACTCAAGATGGTAAATAAAAATGAGATATGACCAAAAAATTTGTCCATTGCTATTTAAGTGTATCATCAGTGCGGCCATACAAATGACAAGGTCCTGTAAACACAAGCCACACTGGTACATTGGCTGCCTTAATGAATCAGTTGGAAACACTACATCACATCCAATTTAAATGGGGGCACAGGGCTGAGGGCTAGACTCTTGCCAAATCACACTACTCCCAGCCCTCTAATTTTGCTGCATTTTCATTTGAACTTCCTTTTCAACATTCAACCCTAATTACTCAGTGCACTCCTCCTGGAAATGCTTTCTCTGGGTCCCTTTATTAGTAAAACAATGAAACCCTTTGATCTTCCCTTCCCTTCCTGTTTTTTTTCTCAACACTTCAGGACTCTTGCACCAACAGTCCCTTTTAGGAGAAGATTCTACCCTTTTCTTATTGGAATAAAGGACTTGTGAGAAATGGATGATGGACCTGGTGACAAACGAGAGAAAATGCAATTGGGTGCCCAACGGAAGGAGTGAATATCTGCCCTCATCTATCACTGCTGATTAGCTGCTGTGTGAGAGAGGGAGAGACAGAGACAGAGAGATCAGAAATAACAAATGGATTCAGGAGGGAGGCTGGGCTTCGCTGCCCGGTTTTTCTGGCTCATCAATCATCTCCACCATGGCTGATAGGTGGTTCTGTCATACCCTCCTCTGTCCTGCCCACCGGAGAATCTGTAACCATGACAGGCAGTCCCTTGTCTGTACTCCTTTCAGCAGCAATGGTATATGCAGCCCCTGAACAAAATGTGTGAGAGTTGGTGTCTTACTGTCTGATGTATCTATTCCAGCTTACCTTAGGAAAGTGTGTTTACATGATTCCTATCCATGCTCTCAGTCTGTGGTCTTGCCAGTCCCTCCTCAGGGCGACTCTTGACAGCATGCCCATCATGTTCATGGTGCCAACACAACTGATAGGCCGACATTACATAAAACATTTATAGGAGGTGGGGTAGGGCTTGGGAGGGTCCATAAAAATGTTGAAGCCATCCGAGTGTGAAATGGAAAGATGAAGAAAGTGTGTTCCCAAAGCCATTTATATCTGTCATCTGTTCTGGGTCTCACTCTTAATATGTCTTCTGTTCAGTCGTTCATTCCCTTCCTCTCACCTTCGCTGCTGAGGCTTGGATCTTCCTCTGGGAAAGCACATCTGGAGAGGCATACCTGTTAGGAGAGAAGTATCTTTGTATAAAACTAAAGCTTCTGTAGCAAAGTGTTCGGTCGACATTGTTTATTCTCCAAGTGGTTTAATAGCCTAGCATTCAGGCACATATGTGTGAGTGGTTACCAAATCCCATTGGTTTAACTTTTGAAATGTATGAGAGAGAGAGTATGTATGCTTTCATTTGATTTTGGCTATATCTGCTATGAAGGAATTTCCTATCACTTTCTAACACTTAAAATGATGCAAATGTATCCTGTAAACTTAAAACGATGGAACCAGTCTATAAAGATGCTGTCCTCCGTCTTCACCCTCATCCTTGGTTCTGTTTCTACTTTTCTTGAAATGAGAGACCGTAAATACCCTAATCTTGTAGACTGATTACTGTTCTCAGGCTGGGCATGCTATTTGCATATTTTGCATTTGTCTGTGTTACTGGAGAATTTTTCCAGTAGTGAGCTTCGCAGTACTCACTCACATTGTATGGTTGTTATTAGATAACGACTAGTAGGATTTCTACATATTTTCATTTGATCATTAAAGTATTTATAAATTGGATGTTATTATTTTACCTTATACATATGGAAAGTGACCTCTGGACATGGACTGAAGAGATAGCGAATGACTCCTTTCTATCTTAGCTGTCCCACTAATGTTACACAGTAATGTCTTTATTGTCCGGCATGCCCTTTAGCTCATCAAGTATTGTGTACCTACTACATCAATGCTTTAGTCACCCCTTTGGAAGGCTCTCAAGGGCCAGTGTCTTCTAGATTCAGTGTCTTCAGATTCAAAAACTATGTTTAACTCTCAGCCTCTCCACAGCTCAGGTAATTAGAAGATAGAAATATAAAATAATGAGAAGAAGGCTTAAACAAGTAAACTGGAACATACACATAGAAATGACCCTTGTAGATTTCCCAGTCATTATTCTAATAATGCTGTTAGTGCTCACTGTATGGAAATTCTTTTGGGGGGAAGGGAAGGAATTTTATTAAAAATTGTGTAGCAAATTCATTCTGATTGTTTTACAATCACCCTTTATATAATTTTGACCCAAATGTTGTTACCCTGCTTGGGTACTCACAGCTTATTCAAGGCTTGATTCAAGACTGCTTTTTTCTTAACATAAGAACATTCTAGGTATGGAAGTCTGAAAACTCTGGGATTTATATCCTGGCTTGACCACTTATCAGTTGGGTATTCTTGGATCAGTTGGTTAATATCTCTGATTCTCAGTTTTCTTAGCCATAAAATGGGAATAGTGATATCTGTCTTAACAGGATGTTTTGAAAATTTAAGTGATATGATGAATATTTGTTGTGTACTTACCAGTCTGACATATAGGAGAGGTTACACAAATGCCAGTTTCTTCACTTAAAAAACATTTTTATAATCACTAAAATTTTAAAAGAACATATAATAGCTTCTTTTAATCAATATCAAAAGAGAAAAGTGATTTTTAAAGAGGCATAGAACACATGATATAATATATCATATATATCATATATCATAATATATCATAATATATCATAATATAAGTGGATCTGATTTGGTTATGAAAATACCTACTTGGTTAAGAATTCAGTTCTATTATTTGTTGCTAATTAGACTCAACCATATGCTGGTTGGGCAATAAAAAAAAGTGGTTCACTAATTTCATGATCTATAAATATATTTAGAATGGGATTTCTTGGAATATTGGGGAACAGATATGGAAAGAACATGAGGATGAAAAGAAAATTCCATTTATTGGTTTATACATTTTAATGATTTTATAGTCAATATATCTGTTTTTTTTACTTTTTAAATTTTGAATTTTGTTCCAGTGTAGTTAGCATATAGTGTTACAAATGTGTCTATTTTTTAAAATTTTTTATTTATTTGACAGACAGAGATCACAAGTAGGCAGAGAGGAAGGCAGAGAGAGAGGAGGAAGCAGGATCCCTGATGAGCAGAGAGCCCGATGCGGGCCTCAACCCCAGGACCCTGAGATCGTGACTGAGCCGAAGGCAGAGGCTGGACCCACTAAGCCATGCAGGTGCCCCCAAATGTGTCTATTTTTAAATGGAAAATGCTCTAAGGCAAGGATCATCTCTTTCTCTGAGTAGTGCCCAGTGTGGAACTGACTCTTGGGAACATTTGAATACAACTTCTGTTCTGGCCATTTATCTGAAACCATGTTTACCTACGGTTTGATGTTTGGCTATTTCAGTTCTTTCGACAACCTTCCTGGATTAATGGACAAGTAATTAGTTACTCTATATTCTGTTTGTGTACAGTCCATTCAAGTGATTGGGATAAATCCGTCCTTTGCCTGTATATTCCTTAGAGGATTGACCTCAGTTTGAGAAACCCAATGTATGACATTCTAAATTTATAAGTAAATCAGGGATCAATGTTTGTATTCTAAAAAGATCCATGGTGGTGTTTTAAAAAACACCTTTCGGGACGCCTGGGTGGCTCAGTGGGTTGAGCCTCTGCCTTTGGCTCAGGTCATGATCCCCGGGTCCTGGGATTGAGTCCCGCATCGGGTTCTCTGCTTGGCGGGGAGCCTGCTTCCCTTCCTCCTCTTTCTGCCTGCCTCTCTACCTGCTTGTGGTCTCTCTCTGCTAAATAAATAAATAAAAATATTAAAAAACAACAACAACAACAAAAACCAAAAAAACCCCACCTTTCTTTTTGTATTTATGGTATTTAAAAAAATATCTTTTTTATGGTATTTAAAAAAAACACATCTAGTAATAATACTGTGTTTGATTGAGAAATGCTTGTGTTAATAAGTGCATGATGATAATAGCCATCCTTGTATATATTTGTGGCACTAACTTCTAATCCTCACACTGTAATTTAAATGTGTATGTGTGTGTATTATATATAATACACATATATAATATATATGTACAAATATATATGTATACATGTATTATACATGTATATATGTGTACATATATGTATATGTGTATTATATATGTGCAAATATATTATAAATATATATTATATATTATAAATCATATATTATGAATATAATTATATATATGATATATATGTGCAAATATATATACAAAAACATACATGTGTTATATATAATATATAGTCCTATATAGGAATTCTTATTGTCTGATTTCTCATAGGAACTTTATTCTCTGACTAGAGGGTTCAAACTAAATTATGATAAGCTGGCAGAGAGATGCCCTCCCAGGGTTAGGCTAGTATAAAGGAGGTCTGTCCCCCTGGATAGAGTTATTCTGCCTGAAACCATGTCGGGTTGTGTGTGCATGTAAAGAAAATGCAGCAGCCGCAGGCCCATGGACTTTGCACTCTACTGTGTCTACTGACTTGGGGCCATCAAAGAGTTTTCCTGTGGTATCATAACTAGAGACCTAGAGAAATTAAATCTGGGGCCAACCCAGGACCCAAGAGAAGGCAATAATTGGCTAAGGTAGTGATGGCTGTGTGTGCATATATAGGACCTGTTTCTTCTTACTTTTTCAAAATGTGGCCAGTAGAAAGTTTTAAATTACATAGATGGTTCACACGTTGGCCTGCCTAACATTTCCTTTGGTCAGTACTCTTCGAGAGGCAGACCAGCTTAGGATCAAATACTGCATTTGCCATTTCCTGGTGAGTTTAGTCAAAACTTCGTAACAGTTGAGAGCTTCAGTTTCCCACGTGTACCAGACAAGGATGATAAAATCATATTTTATAAGACATTGTGAGAATTGGTTGAAATAAAAGAAAAAGAGAAACCTAATATTTTTCTGGAGAAAAGCCAACATTCAGTAATTGTTAGTTCCTCCTTGCACCCATCTCGTGTGTGTGTGTGTGTGTGTGTGCACGTGCATGTGTGTTTCAGACTTCAGGGATAACCAGAATGCTATTTGTGTTGTTTGGTTCTGTTTTTTTTTTTTTCAACCTGTTCTTTTAAAGCGCTCCTGTTAAGCACAGCTCTGTCAGCCAAAAGTTATATAATTTTGAGTAATTTATATACTATTAAGGGCTTAATAACACCTACCTTCCTGATTTGTTGTATGAATTAGAAATGATCCTTGTCAAACACCAAGCACATTGCCTAACAAAATGTTGGTTCTTAATAAATGGCATATACTGTCATGGCTTATGCTGATATTATCATCATCATCACTAGTGTCATCATCACTGAACAGAACAGCTGGAAATCTCTGTGACTGTTTACATTGCCAACTGATTGTTGTCATTGTGTTTTGTTTTGTATTTTGCAGCCTCACTTTCAGGGAAGTGAGTTTCTTTCACCTTTGGTAGAAGGGGACATTAGCAGTCCAATATAAAATAAAAATAAGTAAACATTTATTAATTTCACTTTTTAATTTCACCAAATTAAATCATAGATCTAATTTGGCTATGTGTGAGCTAGGTGATACCTCAGAGAGGGGAAGAGAGGAAGCATATATGAGCTGAGTTACAGGAACACAGTGGGCATCTCGGTCCAAGTCACTTGCTAGGACTTCATGTATTTTTTTTCTCCATCATTTTTAGCAAAATAAATATTCAGTCCTTCCATGCTGGTGTTCTAGTGCTCTAAATTATTCTTTCCTCTTTTTTCTCTCTCCCCTCTTAGATCTCCTTAGCCATTATACCACACTTGCTACTTCTCAGCCTGTCACCTTTTCCCTCTCTCCATTAGATTTTCTACTCAGCACATGGAACAAATACATTTGCCTCTAGTCCTCTAGCTAGTTGATTAAGATATCATGTCTTAAGGCTGTGTGTGTGTGTGTGTGTGTGTGTGTGTGTGTGTGTGTTTCCTTTATGACTGGCTATTTTTTTCCCCTTGACTCTGACTTGGCAACTATATTTATTTGGGAGGAGGAAAGTGGTATAATTTGCTTTTCTAATTTTCAGAGAGAGCCCTCCTGGTTACATGGGAGTGGGATTCTCAATCCTGGCGCCAGAAAGCTGAGACTGCACACAGAGCTCTGTGCTAGGCAAGGAAATACTTCATTAGAGTTGTATTCCACGAAGACACTTTTGGTTCTTAACGCCTGTGATTTTAATTAAAACCTGGAAAGTAAAGAATTCTCTGGTTGTATTAATGCTTTCATTTCCATCAGGACGGTGGGGTTTATAAACACTATCTGGGTTTATAAATTAGTCCTCATGCGAATAATAAGTGCACAATGTCGCATAGAAAGCAAAACTCTGCCGACCCATCTGTTCCTCTCCCACTTTTTTCTTTCATTTTTGCTTTCCTTTTCAGAAACTCTTGCAAGAGTGATCCTTGATTTCGTCTATCTCTTTATCACCCGTATCTTTTAACTCTTTTTCGTTGGACTGAGTATGCTAAAACCAGACTTTATTCTGGGTCGGTAGAAGGGGACATTAGCTGTCCAATCTAAAATAAAAATAAGTAAACATTTATTAAGCTCGCATGGAAGACATGATTGTCTATTTCTATAAATTGAGATCTCTTAGAACATTTAAGATTTGCGCGATAAAATAATTGTGTGTGTGTACCCAGCCATATGTACATACACACATATTTATCTTTCCAAAACAACAAGATCACCAGACACATGGACTTGTTTACAGATGGTGTTTGATTAATGCATTATCATTTTTCTTCATGTGTATCCATAGCTGTAACCAGACAAACACAGAACCATAGTTAAGATTGTGACACAGTACCTAGAGTAAGAAATGTCCCTGTATGCAGAGGCAAATAATAAATGATCAATCTCGTGGAAACTTTTAATTCAAGAAAATGACATAGGGATCACAGTCAGGAACTGGACTTAAGTATCTCAAATACCTGTTGAATGTAGGGCAATATACATGATATATCAGTGTAGACATGTTTAAGGAAGTAAATGTCCTATGTGAAGTGCTAAATCCTTAGAACTACCTTCTCTTGATTAGAGACTTTGATGGCTTCTGGTCCGTAAGCACTTCAGGAATACTGGTGCTTCCAGAGCTTGGAAGATTTGATTGTATGGTTGTAGATACTTGGTGCAGGTACTCTCTGAGAATTCTGCCCCAGATGGGCTATGCAACTTTCTGGTTGAGAGAATTTTCAACTGCTGTCTGTGTCTGTCTCCATTTGACATGACCGGTCAACACAAGGAAGTGACCCTTTTGCAGGTGTCAAGAATCCGAGTATCTGCATGGAGTACCCATACTGCCCCTTCAGGCAGAGCTGGCTCCTCTGACTAGGTGGGCGTGTGTGTGTCCGGCTCTTTTTTTTTTTGGAGTTAAGGTCCAGGCTCTTTTTGTCTGTGTCTCACAAATGTGGGAGTATTTTCTGTAGGAGGGCCGTTGGCACTCCCTGCATGTGCCTGGCAAAAACAGGCAGACAGAACGGAATACTGCTAATAGGCACATCTTTGGTGAAATGTGCCAAAAATGAACATGTTTCCTCATAACAAAATATGCATAGCACAACAAACATATGTATGGCAGTGTGATTATAAAACTCTACAAATTACCGTAATTACTAAGTACCAAATTAGTGTATACCTTTATTACTAGAAAAATCATTTGGACTGTTTATTCACTGTGAATAAACCTGTTAGAGGAGCTTGAAAGAAACATTATGATCTTGACTCAACATTTTGCCATATTTTCCATTTAGTTTTGTTCTACTAGTTCTTCAGTCTCTTCTGAATGCAAGCATTTGAAAAAAGAAAAGTAATAATAACTTCCATATTATATTCGGTAACACTTTCCTATTTCCAGAGTTTTTTCTTTCATATATATTATCTGTCCGCCATCTTTCTTTGCATGTGAGAAATGAGCATGTGTATGTGTATAAATGTATGTGAGATAGGAGAATTTGGTCATTGGGTCTATTACCAAATTCATAGTCCCTAAGAGTCATGAGACTGTTCTGTGTTTTATATGCCTCATTATTCCATAAGCTTGTTTGAAGAGCACTGTTTTGTGTTTCCTTATTTTCAGTGTTTGGAACACATTGATCTGAGGATGATTTTCTTACAGTATCTCACCCAACTGCTTATTGCCATGTTTGTGAGATACGGTTTTCCTCACCGTAGAACAGAATGTTATCCCCAAAGGATGCAAAGCCTTTTTATTCACATGATAACAAGACTGTTGGTACTATAATTATCTGTCTCCAAGGAGCGTCTAGTCAATAGGATATCTCCTCAGCCTGGGTTCAGAACAGGGTAAGAGGGAAAAGGAAAATGGAAGCCAAAATGTCACCTTAGTACTGGAACAGCTCAGTTAGCTGAGGTGGCCTTGGGACCTCTCTGCCGATTCTGAGTCCCTGATGTAGAACATGAATGCCTACAGAGCATGTTGGGACTGGGCTCCAATGGCCTGTCCCATGTAGGGAGGCTCCTGTGTGACTTCCAGCAAAGAGAAGCTGAGGAGGCTTTGGTCTTGGTGGATAGGCCCCTTCCCAGAAGGAGAAGAGTGAAATTGAGCCAAATTTAACCATCAAGTAAGCCAGGCCACCACCCAGGGGCAAAAACTGAGAGAAGTCAGAAGTGTGCTTAGGGAAAATCTTTGCTTGTTGAAATGAGCAGAGAAAAGGCATTCCTCTCTAACAATATATTAACCTAACTGATCATATAACCATAAAACAATCTGCACAATTGGGGCTGAGGAAATATGACATGGCCTCATTTAAAAGAAATCTTGGTAAATACTAAGCCAAGTTTGTTTCACAGAGGGTATGTAATATATGGATTTTCAGAAGATAGGTTTGGATGGGAATGGAGATGGACCAGAGATTTATTTTTTGGAGTATAAGTACAATTTTTAGTCTATATTGAGCCCTCCCTGTGATGAATGGATGTGAACTAATCGTATAAATTCATAATTACTCATGTCACTCAGGCAGTGGCCAGCAGCTGTGTGTCCCATTCGTTACCCTGGTCAGAACCTGAAGACAAACTCTTCTGTTCTCAGGGTCCTCGATCCTTGTAGCCTCCCTGTGATCCCCCAGGACTGAAGGCTGGGTGCAGAGAAGGGCAGATGGATTCTCATCCAGTCCTCTCAGCTCAGCAAAAGGATGTTATTGAGATATCTTTCCAAGTACTTCAAATATGTCTGGTGGAAAAATGAAAACAAATGGAGAAACCAGTGAGACCCACACAAGGGGCTCCGTTTCCTGCTGCCTCCTGCCCCTGTGGGAGAGACAAGCTGGCACTTCCATCCAGAGGACTGCATCTCAGTCAGGGGCTGGAGCTGTCAGAATTAGCAGGGAGGAGGAGGTGGTGTTCCCCGATCATTTTCTAAGCTCCCTGGGATTCTCTGACATTGCTGAGTCTGTTAGAGGCCGATATTCAGGCAGCTTGAGGAGATGGGCTTTTTGACCCCCAAAGGAGTCCAATCTCATCAATCAGACTAACTGAGATATCTTCCTTAGAAGCACTATTGGGACCTCCACAAATGTACCAGTTTCATCCCCATTGCTTCCTCTGACCATTGACATTCAAGGAGAAGCTAAAGAGAACACACAGCCTGTTGGCTCCCTTCACAGGCTGTTCCCTGGCACTTCCTCACATCCTCGTGGTTCTCAATGTAGTGCTCTGCTGTGCCCCACCATGGCTGTCCTCGCCCCCTTCTTTTCTGCTTCTTCCTCCACATCTTTCCGAAAAAGCAACACTAGAAAGTGTCTGCGTGATTCTTCCTCGCATCTGAGAATTTGAGAAGAATGCCACACTCAGAACTTCCCTTCTGTGTTGACCCTCTGCTTACTGGTCACTACAAACGGGTTATAACTCTATCAGGCAAAGGAGGAGGAGGTCAAGGAGGCCTGTGTTGTATCAGAAGGGCAACGTGGGAAACAATGGGAGAAATTCCTCTAGTAAAAATGTGGGCATGTGTGACAAAATTAATGATAGCCTCTGTCTCACCAAAGGAACAGAAAATTAACCTTTTATCAGGTGAGGCTCAGTGATTGGGGCCAAGGAGGGGTAGGAGGTAGATATTTTGACCGTGCACAACAAACACCACATGTTTGGATGCCACGATTCTTGTTAAGGTGCCCAAAAGCTTGGGAATAACATTAATAAAAGAAGAAAGGCCCTCATTTCCTGTAGTTTTACCTTTCTCAGTGACTAGTAAATTGCTTGCTATTAAATTGATTGGAAAGGTTAGGAGAATAGAACTCTGGTTTTAAAGATCTGAATGCCGTGTCAAGCATGTCATGGTGCCCTGACTCACACGTGCGAATCTCAGTCTCCCCTGCCCTCGGAGAGTCAAAGTAGAAAAGGGTTTGTGAGACAAATGCCGTGATCAAGACAAAGCGTTACATTTCCAGGGCACCTTTGGAGGCTAAGCAAAATTTTCTACCATAAGTACATGAAACAGGTGGAAAACCAAGGCGGGGAGAACTTATCTAGAACTATGCTTGGATATTCTATTTGTGTTGTCCTCCTCTGCCCTGAAAAAAAAAAAATATATATATATATATATATATACTAGTTATGAAGCTGTTCTGCATATACTATTTCATGAAATTTTCACAAAAACCATGTGAAAAAGGACTAATTTATTTTTAACTTAATCCCTCTGTGCCCTTGTTTCTATATTTGTAAAATAAGGATAATAATACTCATTTCATAGCCTTGTTTGAAAGTGAAATGAGATTGTGTCCCCTTCTGAGTGTGTGTTGTAGTTTGGGTCATTGAGGAGCAGACCCCAAGATCAGATGAGATGTGCAAGCACTTTACTGGGGAACACCCGAGAAGGATAGAAGAGGGGATGGAGCAGGTGAAAATCAGCCTCAGAATGCCTTTCGGGTCTCACACCTGGGCAGGGGTGGGAGGATTGAGCAGAAAGAGCTTTGAATGCACTGCAGTTCTGAGAAAGACTCCATGCTAGCAAGCACTGGCATCTCAGAGGTATCTTGCACTGGGGATAAAGAGCTAGATGTCTGAACTCTTACAGAGCCATTGTTTGTGAAGCATGACCTCTGTGCAAGCATCAGTGGATCCCTGAATGTGGCGCCTGGCGCCACTCGGTCAGCATGACCTCCCTGCACCGTGTTCTTTTGGAGGGAGACCTTTGTGGCGTGTTGTGTGTCCCTGACTCTCCCAGCACAGGTGCCTGGGATCTAGGAAGTACTTGCAATGTCTCAGCTACCTCTGCCCCCATTTTACAGGTAGAGAGGCTGCATTTCTGACGACAGTGTGTGATTGGGCTAGGATCACTTGCAACAGAGCCAAGACTCAAACCTACATTTCTGCCTCTGCCTCTTCTGCTCTGTCAAGCACATCACATAGCTGCTTTGTCACAGCATGTCCATAATGCATTTCTTTTCGTAATAAAGTAGATACTAATTCCTGTGGGAACAGCACAACCCTACCCTCCGCCCTTGGGCTGTGTCGCCTTGCTGCCTTTCAGAAAGACTTGGTTTATTTATGTGGCTTCTCAGCCACAGCACCATGCCCTTAGTTTCTAAAGTGCACAATACCTAGGACTTGAGGCAAAGCAAGCTCTGAGGCTGCTTCCCGGTTTCCAGGAAGGCCAAGCCACTCCTGCCTTCAGATTTAGAAGGAATCTGTCTGCTTTTTGCCTCTGTAGGCAAGGGTGTGAGTCTCCCCTGTGGCCGTGATATGTTGAGGTATCGTTCATATAGTTTTCACTCAAATCTAATAATGCCTTCAGTTATGTTAAGCAACTAAATAAAGTCACCTCAATGGCTTTAATCTGTTTTTCAGTGAACATGTTTTAATTTTCCCTTTTTTTTCTTAAAAAAAAAAATCTTTTAAGATGTATGTATTAACAAGTCTTTATAAATGTCTAAAGAGAAGTCCACAGGGTAGCTTTTTTTGTTGTTGTTGTTTTGTTTTGTTTTTTTTTCCCCCCAGTTTGGGAGAGAAGAATGCAACACAACCACTCTCCAGTCAGTGTGTGCTTAGATTACAGCAGGCTAGTTTCTAATTGTCCTAGCAGACATCCAGCTGCATGACTGACTCTTGGGCCAAACTCACAAAAACAGTAGAATTTCTGTGTGTTGTCATGTTTACACAATTATGATCCCTTTTAAAAATAGACTCGAACATCCCTGAATTGGGGTTTGAGAAACGTGCCCATGTATGCATGTAGATACATATAAGTGCATGCTGACATTTTTGGCCAGGAGGTGAAAATGGGGGGTTGATCTTGAGACAAATCTAATGAATACATAATTAGGTCTTCTGGTGGAGAATTGCAGTGCCCCCTTCTTTTGGAATGGAACTTTCTAGGATTAAATTAGTAAAGACTGAAGTCTATGTCCTCTTCATTATTGTAGAGAGTCCTACTACTACAGTGGCCCCCAAATCTGTTTAGAAACTTGTAATATTTCTCTCCCAAATCACTGGCAAAAAGAGAAGATATTTTCCCTTGAGCCTATTAAATCTACCATTGTGTCAGGCTTTCTGAGAGGGGAAAGTTGGTTTATTTGTTCCCTGCCTGTTCAAAAAAGGATTTGAAGTGGCCAGGAGGAAGAGGTCCCATGGTTAATCTGGCAAGACGTGTCTACCCAACAAATCACTAAATTGTGGTCAAGGTGGTATCTATCACATGGCCCCAGGAGAAGCCCCAAAAGAACAAACTAACCCATCTGGGAATTACATTATTACCCAGTGGTCAACACATGTGTTTCTGTTTTACTTCAGCCTTAAGAGAGTTCTTTCTTAAGCCTTTCACCAACCTTAGAACTGAGACTTTGTGGCTCTGGCCATTTTTAGGCCCCTTGGGCAAAGGAAATATAAGCATTTTTGACAACTGAGTTCTAATAGTCAACCTACCAAAAACGATGGAAAAACCAACCAAACTGAACCAACAGGTTGAACTGAACTTCCACGCTGCCCCTGGAAGTTGGGTTGCCTCAAGGGATTTGAGGATAGTGAAGATTTCATTCCAGAGAAGGCCACTGTGCCAGTGGCATCTTTTTTGCACCAGCTGTGGCACCTCTGTATTCAGTGAGCTGTGCCATCTTGCCAGTTAAGCTTGAGGAGGCTCTTGTCAGCTCCAGGAGAGGAACAGAACAGGCTGGGGGATTTCTCTTTAGCCCTGAGCTTTTTCCCCTTGCACAGCTGCCTTTCTACCTCCTGTAATGAAAAAGTAATATTCAAAATATTTGACCTGACACCACAGAATTCCAGTGGCAACAAATACCAGTAACAATACAACAAATATATATCTCTGCTTTCGCCATGTGGCCAACTTTACAAAGCGATAGTTAGTGATACTAAATAGGTGGGGTATTTCCTTGGAGTTCACTGACAAGTATTTAGCCTGTATAATTTATTCATGTGATTTGTGCTTACTAATGGATTTTTTTTAATCAGTCTGATTTCTAATGTCCTTTTCTCTTCCTCCTGCCATGTCTCTACAGTTACTTATCAGCCTTGAAAATCATCAACACTTTATTTTCACGTGGAAGTATAAGAACTGAATGCAAAATAGTTCGACTACACACCATGTGACTGAGTTTAAATTACCCATGATTACCTGGAAGGTTTTTAGAGGCACCTTTAAGTGTTTTCTTTTGGCTTCTTACTTTATATGCTACAGAATATATACTGAGTCATTTGAGACTTCAATATATATAACTAATTAGCAAACAAGACATCTGCCAAGGTGCATTTTGCAAAGCACAGAAATGATATTTCCCATTTCACACAAGAGGAAGACGAAGCTCAGGGAGGTTAATTCACTCTTTCATGTTTACCAGATAAAACCAGATCTTAACTCTAACATCTCTCTGATGCGTGTGTTCACTGTAACACTCGAGTGTGTTGTCTTTATAATTCTGCCTTTGTCCCCACTGTGCTATATCCTCCCTGCGGTGGCAGAAAGATTTTTTTTTTTTTTTAAAGTAAACTAGATAAGGTCGTTCCCCTCTCAAAAACCTTCTGAAGTTTTCCCTTTGCATGCAGAATGAAATCCATGACCTCACCTTAACTATTCACGTGATCGCCTCTTGTACTACCCTCCTCCGCTCAACAGACTCCAGCCGCAGTGGCCTTCCTTCTGTTCCTTGAACATACCAAGTGTATTCTCACCTTTAGAGTTTTCAGAGCTGCCATTCCATCTTCCTATACCTATCAGCTGTGAGATGTTTGTATTGCTTTCCCTTGTCATTCAGGTCTCTGTGCAAATGACATACATTTTTAGAGGGGCATTTGTCAAATCCAGTTTCTTTATGGTACCCATTATGAGAAATGATCCTTTTATTTTGTTTGCTTGCTTCTGTGTCTATTTTATGCTCCCTTGGAGAAACACAAATAGAAACTTGAGAAGAGCTGAGATTTCTGTCTCTTGTTTTTTGTGCAGTCTCCAACATCTAGGACAGGGCCTGAGAATCTGATATATTATAGATGCTTCCTTTGGAAAGCAAACTTAAAAGCTCTCTCATTTCTTCACATGCTCATAAAAATCTTTATACTTAGGTGAGAAGGTAAATATTAATTTATGTGGTAAAGCTTTTATGATACAATGCTAAATCATTGGATACAAATTTGTCCACAGTACAATTGGGAATAGATATGCAAAAACTGCAGTGACCCAAACCAAATACAATAATAATACTCTCTTTTGTATCTTGTAACTTATTTTCTCAGTTGTCTATAGTGAGGTAATTGGGATACAATCACTTTTACAGTACCAAAAAAGGAACTTTAAAGGAGAAAAGCTATTTCTCAATACTTTAAGGATTCTTTTTGAAATTGACCAAGCTTCTCAGCCGGTGCGAATACTGGTCCCGCCCTGTCTGAGGTTATATGGCCTCAGTTTTCTTCTGAGTGTCAAGTAAGCGTTCTGAGCTCCTCCCTTCAGAATGTGTTTCAGTTTATTTATATCCCTGTGTTGCTCAGGATTGTGCTCCATTCCCTTAATTCTCTAAGAATGCTGTAAGTGATACAGAGTAACATGGAATTATCTTCATCCACGTTCTGGGTAATTCCTAGATAAATTCCTAGATATTTATTGCTGCCTAAGTTTGCATCAGGTATTTTTGGTAACTCATATTGTGGAATTGGAATCCTAGGCCATTTCCCCCACAGGCACAGTTACTATCGCTGCACTACATCCCCTCATGCTTGTATACCTAATTCTGTTTGTATTCACAAATGAGACCTAAGATCATATCGAAAATACATTTCATTGATTTAGGTTTGTCTCGTCCTTTCAGAGGATTAAGTTACTTTAAATCTCTGATTCTGTCACCCCTCCCATATTCATTTTACTTATAAATGGCATTTTCACGTAATGGAATTATTTTTTTAAGTGTGGAATGGGTTTGGGTCAAGAACAGAGCCTAATTACAAGCTTCTAGAGACTTCTTAGTTAATACTGATCCACTCATCATGTATATGCTTTTGTTGTCATCGGTCAGTTACAAATCCAGCTAATATTACAACCCAGTGCTCATATCTTGATCCTTAATAGTAAGGCGATCATGAGGATGGTGAGAAGCACCTCACTAAAATGTGGCTAAATTATGCCTTCTGCATTTCTCATGTGTATAAAATCTTAACAGTTGTGTAGGCAGGGAAGGGGAAGGAGTCATGAAAACTCTGAATTAGGCTGCTCTTAGTGAATCCATGATAACTCTCAATAAGCATTGCATTATTTTCTAAGAATCAACATCAAACTTCTTCAGCTGAAATAACGCACCTATTCTTTTCTGCATATCAAGTACTTTGCCTATCTTTGGTCTTCGTCACCCTTGCACTTCTCCATTATTTCTTTAAAATCACTCTCAGTAATTAATTTACTTCAATTGTGAGGTTTATCAGTACCCCAAGGTTGTAATTTGTCTCAGCAGGAAGACTTAACATTATTTAAAGCAATTGAATTTTTTTTTCCAATTTCTTCACCCATCTCGAGCTAGCTATACTTCCCTCTGACTGATGTTTATTTTATTCTTTCATTCTCAAGAACATCATTCTCTTTAACAGAGAAGCCATTAAAAATCAAACTAAATATTTCTGTTTCTTTCCATCGTTTTTCAGCATTACAATCCCTACGCTCTGTAGCAGGAGTCTTTTTCCTTATCCTACTTCTCCTAACAGAGATCTTAACACTTTCTGCTCATCTTGTCTCTTGTTAATCCGTACTTTAGCATATTTATTTATTGCTACACCTAATTCTGTCTTTAACCAAATAAACATATTTAATGGGGTTTTGGCTCCAAACTAAATATTTTTCTGGGTACTCTGCAGCATATCAAGATTAACAGAACATGGCCCTGGCTTTTAAGGAACTTGCACGATTTTCAAATTGCTATAGGGTAAGTTGTGTTTTATATCCTGGATGGTTCTACTGAGGAGGCCGTTAATTACCCTTTGGCAATGATCCAGCAGCAGAGATGATGCTTCCTGTAGTATTTGTAAGCACTGTCCATGTTCTAAAATGTGTTAGTATGCATTATCATATTTGATTCTCTTTGTCATGGAGTCACAAGGAGACACCATGTTTTACACTTGGTCTGCACAGATTTATTAACCTTGACTCTGTGTCTTAGTGATAATTGGGGCAAATATTACAAACGCTTCCTGTTCTTGCTCTTTTTATGCAGCCATTGTTTTAGAAACAGCTCAACAGGATGAGAAACAAGAGTAACAGCAAGCTTTACATTTAAAAGCTTACATTACACATTTAATGACAACTTCAGCTAAAGTCTGTTGCTCAGGTAAGCTGGAGAGTGAAGTCCACACCTAATTGTCCTGTGAAAGGGAGTTGACTGTTGATAAGTGTTGACAGTCCCTCCCCCCCACCCATGCGTTTATAAAACCTCTTCTTCTTAAAGTAACTAGGCTTGGAGCACCTGGGTGGCTCAGTCTGTTGAGCGTCCAACTCTTGATTTCAGCTCAGGTTATGATCTTGGGGTCGTGGGGTCGAGCCCCATGTCAGGCTCCATGCTCAGTACAAAGTCTAATTGGGCTTTTCTCTTCTTCTCCCTCTGCTCCTCTACCTGCTTGGAGGCTCACACTCTCCCTCTCAGTAAATGGGCAAAATCTTAAAAAACAAACAAACAAACAAAAAAAACCCTAGGCTATGGGCAATATTCAGTATAAGGTAATGAAATATGCCCTTTCTCTGTCTAAAGAAAGCATTTATATCCAGATGTGTTTCAGTCAACTGAAACTTCTGAACTTAATTTGATGAATAATTTCATACTTGAAAATAATCTAGTAGTCCAGTGTTGTGAGAAGTAAGCCTAAGTCCACCCAAATGGAAATCCTGGATAGTCTTGGCAATGGTTCCAGGATGGGAAACAAGTATTTTGTCTTCACCACAGCTCCACAAGATCAGTTTAACTCTCCAGCATTTGGAGATGGAGGAGTCAAGAAGTAGCAAGAGCCAGTGGTTACAAAATTAGGGATTTTCATGGGGGGGGAGGGGGCACGAAAAAAAAGTGACAACTTGTGCTTAGAAGTCTAGATTTTTTATTCTTTTTTTTTAAAGATTTTATTAATTTATTAGGCAGAGATCACAAATAGGCAGAGAGGCAGGTAGAGAGAGGGGGAGGGGGGGAAGCAGGCTCCCTCTGAGCAGAAAGCCTGATTCCAGGCTGGATCCCAGGACCCTGAGATCATGACCTGAGCTGAAGGCAGAGGTTTTAACCTACTGAGCCACCCAGGCACCCCTAGATTTTTAATTCTTTTGGTCTGTTGTCAATCATGTGCCTTGATTTTTAGTTTTGAAATTTTGATTACCATAGCTGAGTGATAATCAGAAAATTAATCCAGACAACATTATTTAAAAATATTGATTTGATAAGGCCTATATCTAAATCTCCATAATTCTAAAAATCTACCGGTGTTGAAGGAACTTGAGAAGTTCTTTCCTCCCAGCCCAAAAAACCTTCCAGGACCCTACATTTTTGGTCCCAGGCGGTGCACCTGCAAATTTCCAGAACATGATGTCAAATGTAAGTAGACTCAAAATACCCCATTTCAGAAGTTTTTATTTCAACTTACAACATCCAGAAAACAGCTGTAAACTTTGGGAAATAAAGTTGATAGAACCTTTTGGGAACATATTATTCTCATATTTTCTTGGTGCCTCTGGATAAAAACTTCTCAACCGTTTGGCAAGATCTGAGACGCTGGTGGCTCACTGGTTGAGGGCACTGAGCTGACCCACTGCTAATGATCTCTCATCCATCACAACAGATTCCAAATAAAGTGTTCAAAAATTAATAATAAACTGAGTAAGTGTTATTGGTGCTCATAAAATTGGAATATGCCCTCTGGTTTCTAAGACAGCTGAAATTTTCTTATCTTTGGAATTTTCCTGCCAGGCAGAGTTGAATTTCCCAGCTACCAGACTGTAATTTTACCAAGTATATACAGGCATTGGCATGGAAGAAATTAAGACAGGCAGTTTGAGTCTCTGGATGCCCAGGGACATCTACTCCAGGCAACATAGCATTACATGGTCATGAGACGTATTAGAAAAATAACCATTGAGAGGAGACAACATATTTTTCAAACTCTAGGCAAGCCCAGATGCTTTCTTAGGAAAGAATCCTAAAGCTCAGACAACTGCAAATGCTTCCTTTTTCAGGCTATCATCTTCTTGACACTTAAAAATATAAATGCACATTAAAGGCTTACTCAAAATGCAGCTGGCTGGTATAAATCAGATGTTTGGTGATGGGCAATATGTTATGTGGGATATTTTCTCCCATTAGGAATAACCCGTTTTATACTTTCCAGGGTCTGTGTGTTTCTTCCACTTAAGAAAATATTTATTACCCTCCTCCATGTAATTTATTTTTTATGCATACATATACTATATCTGCAAAGGCTTTATTTATATTGATTTATTCACCTCATTCTGTATTCACCACACACTTATTCTGGTCTCTAAAGAACTTATTATAATAATCAATGCAGTAAACATTAAGTAGCTAATCCCCAGCATTTTCCCCCAAGGTGCCATTATTCCAATTTCACAGATGATGAAACTGAGGTAGAGAAAATAAGGAATTTATAACTTCAGGATAAATAAGATTATAGTGAAAGGAAATTTGAGTGTTGTTTAATACTGCAGCATTGTTCTTCTAGTTGCATATTTCCAGCCTGATTTCAAACTCGGATTTAATCCTGTTTGCTTTAGATTTCTTTCTTCCTTTCATTTTTCCTTCGTTCCTCCCATCCATCCATCCATCCATCTGTCCATCCCAGTATGTGTTTATATGTGATCAGTTAATTGATTGCTTTTAAGATACATATTTCTTTTCATCTCCCTTATTCCATTTCTTCACCATTGTTAAATGGGGTATACATTTAAGGTATTCTATTTTTTTGATAGTTCAGATGACCAAATCTACAGTTCTTTGAGCTGATATGTTTATTCCTAGATTAATGTCTATTTTGTGATATCAGAAATGTAGGCATCATAAAATCACACTGTGGGCATTTTAAACATTATTTAAACATGAAATTCAATAGTCTGTCTAGTTATTGATGTCTGTTTGCTGCTCTCCTTATTGGTGTCTTTATCAACACACATATCTATACTCCAATGGCAGGTACATTTCAAAGCTGAATTGGAATGCATATGTGGTATGGTCTTCCTTAGGGACTCCTGTCAGCTGAGGCCAAAGCCTAGAGGGAGCATGTAGCCTGCTAATAGGTACCTGGTGATTCTTTCACCAGGCAGTTTCAACTGTGCAGTCTTAATGAGGAAGCCATATGCAGATCTGTCTCTAGGAGTTATTCAGTGGAAACTGTAAAATGCCTTCATATCATCATTCTTATATGACATTTTCTCAGAGTTTGTTTTTCCAGAATTCCCATCAAAACCCCATAAGACAGTGTTTTCTCTTTGGAAGAAAACTTCCAAAAAAAAAAAAAAAAAAAAGGAACATAGGAACATCTTATCCTCAGTGGACTTATTTTAAGCACCAGTCTAAATGAATCTAGGCTGAGTATTGTGGGAAATGTGCCATTGAGTAAGATGGTATGTCCCCTATCTAGTTTTGCATCAGTGAACAGAAAGGAGGGGGGATTATACATATAGTCTGGGTTGATTTCCAAGATAAAGATATCCTGAGACATGGAGGATTATTGTTTTTGTCCGGAGAGTTTTGGAGAACTGATCTGTTACGAAGCTGTGCTTAGGGATTTATTTCACTCTGGACCAGGATCATAATTGGATAATTCAGATATGGTTTGAATCCTGTCTGAATCACCAAATCAACTTTGGAGCAATCTTCTCCAGAGATCACAAAATTTGTTTCTTACAACCCTAAATTGCTGACTGGAGGAAGGAGCCCTGCATATTTGTACCCTTGGATGAAACCCCACATCCCATGTTAAGGACCGTTTGTGTAACCATGGATCTTCATGAGGCAGGAAGAAAATGCAATTGTTTGAAGCAACAGGGTGTGAGATTATAGCATCTGATGGATGTAGTGTGTAACTACAATTTATATGCCCTGCCTAAAGTTCTTCAAATCGAGCAGCCATTGTAAACAAAAAAGGCTGGTGCTGGCCAAACAAACCACGCAGACCAGCCGGATTTTGTCTTGAAGCACCTTGTTAAACACCATGTCATTTTGTTTACTGTATGTCCTGGAAATGATGACTCACTGCATTTCTTTCCAGCATTTACCAGTTATAAAGTCCCCTTTTGTGATCTCAGGGATTGCATTTATAATTTTGTCACAACTAATTCATAATAACTGATATTTATTGAGATGCTTCCTATGTGCCAGACCCAGCATTAAGTACTAACCATATATTCTTTTTATTTCATAATTTAATAAGGTGAAGAAATTAGTGTTTTGAGGAAGCCCAATGAAGGCCAAAATACCTTCCCAGTTTTATACACACAGTATATATACGGACAGGTACATACACACATTATATGGTTATATCTCAATCCATTAACATTGAACACTTTGTTATCATCAGAGCACACTCTGTGCTCCTCAAACTTGAAGGGCTCAGGAAAGCCAAGAGAGAGAATTAAAAGAAACCTTAGGGAAGGGTGAGATGTGAATCTCGACAATCAGATGCCAAGCTCATGGCTGTGTTACACTCTTCTCCTCCCACTCTCCTCCAAATCTGACACATCTCTTATCACATCTACTTAAAACCCTTTAATGACTTCCCAGTGCATTTAGAACAAAAGCCACATTCCTTAGCATGGGCTACAAAGTTACCCTTAGAATCCTCCTGCTGCTTCAACACCGGCTTGCACCTCTCTCCTAGGCAACAGGAGGGAACCACCAGGCTTTCTTTTAGTTTCCCGAACTGAAAGCTCTTTCCCATCTTGACGTCATTGCACATGCTGTTAATTTCCTTAGAATGCCCTTCTTCTCACTCTTCACCTTGTTCATGCCCCTCGGGTCTGATCTTAAATGGCATATTTACCATGAGGCATTTATCCAGTTCTCTCCACTCCAACTCTAGGCCCCTCGTGATCTTTTATTGTTGTCTTTAAAATTGGTATCTTCCTCCCTCACTGAGGGCAGGCACGCCTGTCTTGTCCACCATTTTTACCTGGCTTGTGGAAGTTACTTTGGGCTGAATAGAACAATGAATGGTCTGAGCTGAATAGAACAATGAACGCTCTGAGCGCTACCATGCAGCTGAGGAAGCCAAGGCTTAGAGAGGTTACCTAACTTGCTGAAAGTCATACCCCCTTGCAAGTAGCAGAACTGGGATTTTAACCTAGGGCCATTCGACTCCAGGGTCTGTGTTCTCCCTGATGCTTTAGAAATCCTGAGAGACAAATGATCTATCTAAAGTGCTACGCTATCAGAAAATCCGGGTAATTCTATTTCTAAGGTAGTTGAAACATTTGTCTGTTGCCATGTGTATTAAATAGCTGGCTGAAGGACTGATTTGGGTCATCAACATTCTGCAGAGACAGCTGGTCTAATTTCATGGAGAGTGGGAAATGGATCATTTATAATCATGTTGAGGCTAGTTATTTTAAATTGATGTTTTATAATACCTTCTTTTCATGGTTTTAAAAAATATAGGAAGGGGCCTTTCATTTCATTCATAAGCCACATTATGTACAGGTTTTTACTTTTATTTATTAAAAGTCATAGGGAAAGAAAAATTAAGTAGAAGTGGAAAATTAGAAAATATGGGTCTCTTACTACTTAAATGTCTATGGCTGTTAAGATACAAAACCTTTCCATCTAACTGGAGATTGATTTCTAGCTACCTGAGCATGTGGAAAGCTGTGAACAGCTGAGGAAGAAACACAGCTTTTATAGTCAAACAGATCTGGCCTTGAATCTTTTCACCACTTTTAACTTGTGCGTAGATGGGAAAGTTAACAGTTTTTCAGTGTTCTTATCGGAAAATAGAAATAAATTTGAGTATCGAGTGCCCAATCTTACTGTAAGGACTCAATCAATTAGATCTCTCATGTTCTTAGAAAAATGGACCATCAGCAACTATTTATTCTCTCTTCTAGAAAATAGTTATACCACAGCTCCTGAAATGGGCAGGAGCTGCCTGTTACATGTCTTAATTTTATTTTTGTTCTTTCTTTTTTTAAGATATTAAGTGGGTAATTTATTTTTTCCACTTTTTTTTATTATGTTAGTCACCGTACAGTACGTCATTAGTTTTTGATGTAGCCTTCCATGCTTCATTGTTTGTGTATAACTCCCAGTGCTCTATTTTTAGTTGCAGTTTTCCTTAAAAAGATAGCCAAATATAAGTGTTTTTTTAATCCTAAATGCTTTTTACTTATTGTCTTGTTTAAAAACCAAACAGGCATCTAAGGCTCAGAGACAGTAAAAAAACAAAACAAACTTCTCTAGATTCATAGCCAGTGAATGGCCATAAATGCTGGAACTAAAATAAAAACTTGTCCTGTTTTTTGATGAAATACTTTTAAAGACTTTAAAAGACTATTGCTTACATGGTAATTATTAGCTGTTATTACAGGTACTGTTATTCTTACTTTACAGATGGGGTGCAGGCTCAGAAAATTGTTCCGGGCTTTGCTAGTCTAGCTCAGCGATGCTACCAACATGCTCTGTTTAACCTCAGGCCTAGGCGTTTCTGCACACTGTGCTCCCCCACACAGCATGGGAGGGGAAAATGCTCTTTCTCCTTCTTTGCCTTTCAGAACATCAAGGCCCATCTCCAGCACTACCTTCTCCATGGGCCTCCAATCTACAGTACTCTCCTTTTTTCCTGAATATCTATATTTTATGTCTAACACTGAGTTATGGGCCATTTTACATAATAACAAGCCTCCCCAACCATGGTGGGGATTCTGGTGGGTCAGTGAACATAAGCTGGTATACGAATCAAGAAGTATGTATTGAGTGCCTGTTGCATGGGATAGTCTGTGCTTGCTGTTGCCTTAGTGTATAAAGTTAGGTAGGACATGGTCCTAGCTCTCAAGAAGCTTACGTCATCCCTGATTGGCCACTATGGATTTTTTAAGATCATAAGTACTTGGGATGAATAAATAGATGAATAAATGCCATGAGGAAGGTAGTTTTTCCAGACACCAAGGAGACTTCAAAATAATAGAATATACACTCTCTTCCTTCTTATGATTTACGGTCCAGTTGAAAAGAGAATACAAACACTATGCAGTGGGTAGACCCAATTACTTTTCACCACCTTAATGGGAAAATGGTGACCCTTCAGGTTCAGTGCAATCCTCTGAGTGAAACCACAGTATGACCTTGAAGAGAAATGAATTGGCATGTTTGCTTCTGACTAAAAAGCAACCAGCTCTGGTATTTGTGGGAAGCTGATGTGTAGGAACCACTAAACAGCTTCCACTTTGCATTATCACCCATTTTATATAGCAGGAAGACTCTTAATGTTAATTCTGTAATTTGAGCATTAATATTGTGGTTTCACATCCTGTAAATTAAAGCTTTTTAATGACCAAAGATCTGGCACATGGAGCATCTGACAGTTGTATCAGGATGCAGACAGCTCAAGATGTGGGCCAAGGACAAGTGGCCTGGCTGCTCCAGGGACCAGTGGTACTTCCTGGAATGAATAGCCACCCCCTTCTTTCCTTTAGTTCCTTTGCCTCAGTCCTTACTTCGACGTTTTTGTGTGTGGGTTTTTTTTTTCTTTTTTGTTGTTGTTTTATTATTTTTTTCCAGCTCTTCAGTTTGTACTTGATTAACTTAACACCTGTCAGTATGTTTGCATTGATTGAACAGAAGCTTGCTGTTAATACAACTTCAGAGAACTAGCATAGCCTGAAAATAGTACATGCATTGACTTTTACGTAGGAAAAGGAAAAAAAAAGTTTTCTCAAAACCCAGCTGACATAATACTTGTTATAATGGTAGGGCCAACTTTGATACTTTGTTGGTCCCAACCAGAGGAGCCATGGTTCAAAACATCTTGGAATTTTAAGGAAAAGCTTTAGTTGGATGAGAGTAGTCCTTTCCTTGAGGCAAGCATTCAGAACCATGGTTCAACTTTCTAACCTTTTTCCAGGTGAATATATACAAAGTTGCTTATGGATTAAATCACTGGTAAGAAGATTTAACCTTAAAATTTTAGAAATGAAAAGTATGAGTAGATTTTAAGTGTCATCAAAGTGAGGACAACTCTGTCTCTTGTTTTCCTTCTGTATTTTTATTCCCTAGCAGATAGTAAACATTTGCTAGAAATTTATTAACTGAATGAAAAAGTAATACCTGAGGGTTCTAGGCGTATTATAAGGGTATTATTGGAAATTTATAATACAAAAGAGTGTGATGACACTTCATGTGTCTCTCCTCAAGGAAAGATGGATACATCTCAATAAGACTGCTTTGTAGAGTAATGTGGAGGGTGGAGAAGGGGGACTGGGACACAGAGGTAGAATAAATAATACTTGCTAAAATTTCTGTTTCTCTAGACCCAGTTTTTTCTCTGTTATTTATAAAAGCAGTCTATCTTAACAGACTCAAGAGTAGTAAGTCATTGGTACAAATTGAAAAGACCTTCAAAATACATGACTTCAGAAAATGACCAAGACTTTTTATGACAGAGATTTCACTTGTAATTCCATTTTGTGTAATTCATGTTTCACTCTTGGGATTTTCATTAGTCACAGGACTATGGCCAATCTTCTGCCACCCCTGAGGATGTCAGAAAAGATGTCTACCTTTATTACTCCCTTACTCAGATATGAAAGGAGCAGATTTCCTTCAGAGATTTGGTGTTTAATTCTTTACAAGCCAGAGGTCTCTTAGTCTTAGAGTTTCATGCCATGAATTTTTTCACATGTAAAGTTCCTCACTTTCTATTTCATTGTGATAAATAGTTAAGGTTTCTCAAAGAAAATTGTGATCTCAGTAGTAAAATTCATGTGCCCAAATGTTATGGAATTACTTATATGGAGGCAGCCATTTTTACAAGGACTGTAAGCCTCAAAGAGGAAAGGCATGTTTAGAGAAAATGGGGATTAAAAGGAGTGTGAGGAAGAAGACATATACTTTGGCTCATACAAGGTCATAGATAAGAATTAGAATCTGTTTCGAATGACCTACTAGTACAAAGCCTACTGGGAACTGAAAAGGGTTGTCTTCAGAAGGACTATAAAGCAACAAACTTAAATTTTTAATTTCCAACTTTTTGGCGACCGCTTTGTGTTCCAATGTATACCAGAGTTGTTACTGTGGTATATTGGAGCCTGTGGTAGCGGACTGGAGTGGACACGTTAATAGGAATATGCCCGATGCCCTAGGTCTGTAGTTGGGAGACAGCTCAGCATTATGGATGCCATCATTAATTCACTCATTTTCATTGCACAAGGACACCATTTCTAACATCCACTTGACTCTCCATTTAGGCTCAGTAAGATCAGGAGAAAGGGACTAGGAATATAATGTTCTGACTATTTCTACAGTTGACCAGGCTACTAAAAGGCTCTTAAAGAGTGTGGGGTCTGCAACTTGATCAGGTCAGGTCAGTAACTTGTGCAGATCCTCTTTGGAGACAAGTGTCTGGGTCAGCTTGGGGAGATACCATGCCCTGATTTGTTGGAGACCAGCATGTCTTCTTGGTGGATGAAGTTGGCATTTAGTGTCACCAGTCAGCACAGAGGAACTGATGGGGATATTTTTTTTTAAAGACACAATTTTATAGCTAATAAAAATACATACTTAACTATTTAAATTATCCCAACAATTTCAATATTTAAATTATTCCAATCAGTGTTTGCTTTCACATTTCAAATACAAATGCATTTATCCAGTATGTCATCTGAAATCACTCTTCTTAAAAAAGCGGCTTAGAAGATCTCATCCTTCTATAGTAGTTAGTCGGGGAGAAAGAATTTGAAGAAGATGGCTTTGAAGGTTGATTCAAAGAGGACAGAAGGAGGTTGATCAATTGCTATGATGAATTTGGATAATATCTGAAAATTTTAAATTCTGACCTTCAAAACTGGAAGCAGAATGCAGTGTTTTGTTTCTGAAATCTCCCTCTGCCTTTAGAGTGGATTAATGGAAAATGATTATTATTGTTTTAAATTTTAATCAGTGGGCATTTCTTTTTTTTTTTTAAGATTTTATTTATTTATTTGACAGAGATCACAAGTAGGCAGAGAGGCAGACAGAGACAGAGAGAGAGGGGGAAGCAGGCTCCCCGGAGAGCAGAGAGCCCAATGTGGGGCTTGATCCCAGGACCCTGGGATCATGACCCGAGCTGAAGGCAGAGGCTTTAACCCACTGAGCCACCTAGGCACCCCAATCAGTGGCCGTTTCTGAAGTGGCTACTCTGTGTAACATATTATAAAGTTACAGGGAAAGTTTAAGATCCAACTGCTGTCCTGACAGAGCATACGGCCCAGCTGTAAGGACAAGATGAGAATACTCGAATCAAGGAGAGAGAAATAAAACAATCTGTGATTAAAGGATATGTGGTGTATTGTACTCTAAATTACAGAGATCATCAGCTAGGGGAAAGTGAAGAAAGATGGAGTCCTCAGGAAGGCATGGGAGGAGGTGATGGTAGAAATAAGAAACTGTGGGGCACCTAGGAGGCTCAGTGGGTTAGCCTTCGGCTCAGGTCATGATCCCAGGGTTCTGGGATCAAGTCCCGAATCCGGCTCTCTGCTCAGCGGGGAACCTGCTTTCCTTCCTCTCTCTTGCCTGCCCTTCTGCCTACTAAAAAAAAAAAAAAAAAAAAAAAAGAAATAGGGAAATGTCACTTAATGATTACATCCTTGATGAAGGTAATTGCCCTAGGGTAACAATTAGAAAACCCTTTGGCAACATATGAGGCTCTTCATTATGTGGTCTTTGTCATCCCTACAGCTTTAATGTCTCCATTTACCTCCTCTGCCCCCTATACTCCAACCATATAAAATGATTCCCTGGGGCACCTGGGTGGCTCAGTGGGTTAAAGCCTCTGCCTTCGGCTCAGGTCATGATCCCAGGGTCCTGGGATGGAGCCCCACATCGGGCTCTCTGCTCAGCAGGGAGCCTGCTTCCCTTCCTCTCTCTCTGCCTGCCTCTCTGCCTACTTGTGATCTCTGCCAAATAAATAAATAAATAAATCTTTAAAAAAAAAAAAAGATTCCCTAAAGGCACCTGCACTTACCTGATTCTCTCCTTGGCATGTTTGAATCCTTTAACTGGAGTGGATACTCTTTCTGTGTCAGTCAGTCGAGAAGTTCCTTCTCATCTTTCAAGGTCCAACTTCTCTGAAGTCCCTTTGTTCTCAGTATTTTCTCTCTCTCATGCTACCACTGAACATTGCTCAGAATTGCCTTATATCACATATGAGGTCTTGACACTATTTGTTGTAATACCTCCTTCCTTACCACTTCTATGACAGCCTTGAGAGTAGGAAATCTGTGGTGGTTCTCTCTGTTCCTGGCATATAGTGCCAAGAAATATGGGTTGAATAAATCAGTCTATGTATGTGAACGAGGATCTCAAAAGTCACATCACCTGGTTAATTAGGATTGCTAATTAGTTGAGCGTTAAATAATGTTTCATGTTCATCCTAACCCTTGCGATGAAAATATTTGCAATAAAGAATTTGTCTATTTTCCTTCATGACACACAGTACAATGATTCATTATTTTAAGCCTTCAAGATGTTGATTTATTTCATTTTCAACATCAACTGTCTCCCTTCGAATTCTCATGGAGGAAACGCCAAAGGATTGAGTTGAATCTCTACCCACATAAGCCGTACCTGAAAGTTAATCTTTTGAATAAATCCCTGACACCAGCTTCTTTTACTATGATTTATCTGTTTTTTTTTTTTTCCTAAAAGCTGAACATGGGGAAAATTTCTGTCTAATGAAAAATTCAAATCAAAATGTGACTGTCACAGGGATGAAAACACAGTGAATAACAATTACATAGAGAAGGATAAGGGATTCACAAAGTGCAGGAGATTTCTAATAGCGGGATTATCCGTCCTCTGCTGGAAGCACTATCAACCAGTTGCATTCGACCGTTCGTTTCTTACTTCAGGAATTCTATAGCTGGTCAAGTCAAAGGTTAATCTTTCACTCATCATTAGCTACGGGAACAAAATACGGCAAGGTCCCTGCTACTTACCACCAATTTGCCTTTCAGACCCGTGTGTGTATTCCTTCAACACGGACTTGCTTTTCTGCCTCAGTCTCTTCTTGAACATCCGTTTCTAGCTTAGTTGAATGGGAAGATGCATGAAAATTTGGAGGGCGTTTAGTTTTGTCTCATGTAGTCTGTTTCATTATGATCAAAGAACAATACAAAATTCTCACACATGTGAAGTGCTGTGCCCTGCTGATATGCAGGTTTCAACATTCACATGCCCCTGGATGTTTGGGGAACAAACGTGAAAAAAACCCCATTTTGTTTTCTAGAAAATATGTTTTGATAGTGCACAGTGTGTTAGGCACTGTTTTGAGGATTAGGGCTAGGTCTTACTTGTCCTTGTCCTCATTCATCCTTAGTAGAAGACAACTCGAGGGATTCTCAGCAAATTTTATTAAATTTCTAACACAGCTTTGTCTACACCCTTGAGAAACTTGCAGTCCTGTGGAAAAGCAAAGAGAGCAGGCAACTTCAGACCAGGTGACAATTGGATACAATGGGAACATATCTGATGGAGGATCCAAGCCTTTTTGGAGGGAGCAGGTAGGTGTTAGGAGTCGATGCCTAAGCTTGGCTACAGTGTCTTAGTGGAGAAGCCGTATGTCAGGCATACAGCCCTAGGAGCCACATTCCGGGTAAAGGTACAGCCGTGGCTTTACAAGACATGCTGGAGAACCTTCCATTAGAGTCAAGGGCAGCCGGCAAGGTTAGCGGTGAAATTTGGACCTTACTGGGATGTGGTGGATCTCTCTCCCCCTCTGGAGGGAAAATGAACCGATGGAGTAAACTGGCTGCCAGACATGCCGACAGTACCTCTCTCTGTTTCCCTACAGACCTGGCTGAAGGCTGGCCCGGCCCAGCCCCCGATTTTAACTTTCCTTCCTTCCGAATCACAAAATGAAATGGAGTTTTCTTCAAAGTGACAGCTAAATCTCAGCCCCTTGCCAGCTGCTGTACCAGGGCCGCTTAATTCTGTAATCCTTTTGCCCTCCATTCCTCGTTGTGGTTAGCAAATGCCAGGGAATGTTGGAGTGACAAGTGAGTTCTCTGTGCCTGACACGTCTGCCCGAACACTTGATAAACTGCGAACATCATCACAGTCATTTTTCAGGTGCAGGCTCAGAAACATGCCTAGGGAGGAACCCGCCCTGGGAGGTAAACTGCTCCCCCTCCTTCTTGGCTTCGTTTCCCTGTCTGAGATTTCTATGAACTTGGCATGTTGCTCAGAGCTGTTTGCGAGGGAATCCTTCTGGGGACTCTTTTCCTTTACTTCTTTAAAACTGAGTGACATAATATCCTAGCCTCGTCGTCCTTGCTTGGGTGATACCCTCCCCCTGCCCAAAGGGGGAGGCTGAGGCTAGACTAATGCCAAGCTCCCAGAATAGCTAACAGTGTCATACCACATCCTCCGGCTCTTCAGAGTGCAGACGTGCCTTGTGAGCAGCTGCGATCTCCCCCCACAGTCTACACCCTTCAGGGCCATAGCCACATGAGTTTTCTTTGGAAAAACTGAGAAGCCCATCCTCACTTAACCCACTGTCATCCTGGTGTTCACTCTGTGGAATTGGACATCCGAGTTTGTCTTTTTCTCTCTCTTCTCCTTCTTCCCTCCCTCCCTCCCTCCCTGTCTTTCTCTCTGGGGAACAGTATTAGTATTCTCTGGTACACTCTTAAGCAAAACCTGAGAAAGGAATTAATCTGTCACTAGGAATGAATGTAGTGGACAGTGATTTATGCAGATGCTGTACTCAATGTGATGGTGTTCGTTTCATATGTACTTCTTACAGGCCTTCTCAGAGGCAACATACAAACTTGCATTTAAAATAATGTTGCAGCTGGGTGACTATCTGGGCACTCCGTGGAGCTGGATACCCAGTTTTAGCCTCCACAAGCCCAGCTGAAGGGCAGGCAGACAGCTCAGGTGGGTGCGTAAGTTCTGGGATTTCCAAGTCCATGATCGCCCCCCACCACCATTGCTGCCCCTCTCCCCACCACTCTGTAGGTCTAATGAAGAAGCTGACCCACAGATTCTCTGTGAGCTCAAGTCCACCCACCCTTCCTCCTCTCAAGCCTGGCCTCAGAAACGCCCCAGAGTCCCATTGGCTGTTTCCCCTCTTCTACAGTGCTCAGTGCTTTGAGATTCTGGTCATAACCGGGACAGACTCATTAGGGTTGGCGTTTCTTCTGGCTGGCTGGCTTCTGCACCGTTTTCTGGCAGCAAGGGTGGGAGTCTCCCCAGAGAGCTTATTTTCCTGCAACTCTCCCTGTAGTTTTACATACATAAGTGGGCTGGATGACGTTGTAAGAAACAGCCTTGCTTTTGAACATTAATCCGAATCAGACTTCCAAATCCCTTGAAGTTCAAGCTATCAGCAGAAGAAACCCAAAGTAAACAAGCCTCCCACAGCCCTCCTCCCCACCCATTGGACCTGGCCACCTCCTGGCTCAGGACCAGGGCTCTTCCCCAGAGCTCAGAGGCTCTTGAGTTCTCCTTCTACACTTGCCAGCAGCGGGAGGGACCAAGGGGCAGGCTGGTTTCTGCAGACGTTTGTTTTACTCTGGTGTTTGTGATTACCAGTATGTTTCCCACTCCCTCTGCTGTCTGGAGACCCATCTGGGATTTATCTCCATAATGAGAAAAAGGAGATAGGGAAATGCTAGGGCATTTTTCTCTGACTTAGATTATTTGTCATTTTGATATTCATTTTAAAAGATGCTTTTCAAATATTTAAATGTATGTGTGCTCACATCACAGCTCCTTGGGATGAATCGCAGATGACACAGTTGCTGATTTCTCTCTCTCATGCTCTAGGCCTCTCTCCTGAACTAGGGGCAACAGCAACTTGGCCAGAAAAAAGGGGAAGGTGAGAAGGAGTATGAACTCTGGTGTCTTTGGATAGTGGGGCTTTTCTCTTAGTTCTTCAAAGCTGCAAACTCTAAGGTGTTGGTTGCTTTACCCGTCATCTCTAGGATGCCCTGAACATGCTGGAACCCAGTGACAAGGGGACACAACTTAAACGTTATTCATCTAAATATCTTCTGTGTTCCTCTCCCTCACACAGACACACAGTTCACAAAATAGAACCAGCTAAATGAGGTTCTGTCTCTGCTTGTCTGAATTCTGGTTAAAGATATTATAGATATAAAAGAGAATAAGCCCCATTTGTAGGCAGACTCCCACTTTATTGGTAGTGGATCAACGAGAACATGTGTAGGTTTAGCTATGCAATGGACAGAATCTGAAATGCAGAACGTTAAAAGGTCCAAGACCAGTTACTCTACAATTGGCACTTCTGTGTAGAAGAGCATCAGAGAAGATTAAGAATCCGCATTATTAAAGCCCAAAGGCTGATTTGGGAGTGAGTAAGCACTGGAATCTTAACAGGAGGGTTTCATAAGGAGGACTGTCATCTTTTCCTTATGACTATTGGTTGAGTGCCTACTATGGGCCTGTACTTGTGCTAGGTACTGTGATCACGTTGGAAAATAAAAATGGGACTCTGGTGTAAACAGGTTTTAACTGGAAGGAGGTGAGGGGACAGGACATGAAGGGTATAGCAGATCCTAAAGAGCAGTAGCAAAAACACAGGGATGAGGGATGAAGGGAGCCACATCCTGGCCTCCACTGGCAATGGGACCACAGAGGGCAGTGCGGACAACGTCAGTTACTTTAAAACTCTAACAAAAGAAAAAGATGCACTCTTTCTCACCAGTCCATGGTGGCTCTAGGAAGGACTATCCTGATTAATCCTTTGTCATGGCACTAAAAGGGGTCAATTTAGGGCAAGATAATGGAGGTCCTATGACCTCCATTATTAGAGAGCCAAACTTTGAGCAGAAAATTACAGATCTCTCCCATACATATGACATATTTCCCAGAAGAAGTCTAGCTTTCTGGAAACCAAAGAAATACCAAGATCATAGAAATTCCATAGAAATACCAATTCTCCTGTCAATTAACTTCAATAACTATTCACTTAATGCCTACTTTGTGCAAGGTGCTATGCTGAATGCTAGGCATTGTGGTGGCTGTAATGACTCTCAAGTATCCACCACATTAGCAGTCTTTCTTGGCAACTCATCAATCTCTATTTTCATCCCTGATTTCTCATATTTCTTCTCTTCAAGTCAATGGGCAAATGTGTCCCATCAGCTGCCTGCCCACCTCTGTATGAGCCACAAAAATTAGAGACAGTGTAGTTTCCGTACTCATGGTGGCTATCATGTGTCTTGGGAGATAAGAGAGTGTTACAGAATAAAACTACAGCATTACCAAGACCGCATATAACTAACTTCTGAACTCTAGTACAGCCTGTAGTTAATTGGATCCTCAGGCCCTTAAAGATTTTCAGAAATAGGAGCATTATGAACAGAGCCACAGAGGATGGCTGATGAGGAAGAGGACATATCAAAGTTATGTTCCTAACCCAGTTTTGCTTCTCCATTATTCTAAATCTAGTTCACTGGATTTTTCAAAACCCATCCCAAGACTTTGTAAGCCTTCCCTAAAAATTTTGCCCATCCTTTCTCTATTAGAGTTTTTTGAGGACAATCTGTCTCTCAGCTTTAGTTTTACATTCCCTACTGTCTATTGCATAGGACTTGGCAAGTGGCAGGCATGCAATAAATACTTGATGGGTGAGTGATTTATGTTACTGTGTATGCCACAAAGCAGTTCAAGAATGATTGCCTAAGAAATACTTTCTGAAGTGAAGTGAAAAATCACTGGATTACTTCCCTGAATCATGAGTTTGGTAATAGTGAAAGGGTAAGTCTTATGTGTAGGGCTTGGGAACTGAAGACAGTCCTGATGGATCTAAGATGGACAAGCGAAATGTAGTGGAGAATTAGAGAGGTACTGCATGCTTCCCTGGCATAGCAGGGGGGGCCAATAAGACAGCTTGTGTTTTAGGAATGAGTGGTGGGTGACAGTGGTGTTGCTTTGGGTTCTTTGGTCAGATCTGCAGCTGTTTTCATTTTCAGATAGCTGCCCCATTGGTAACTCGGGGAATTGTCCTACATCATAAGTTATATATCCTGTTACCTATCTTGTACATCATATATCCTGTATCATGGCTATACCCTCCGACTTTGCTTTGGCACCCTGATCTCCCTACCTTCTTTAAAGATGTTGACTCATTAGAATTTCAAGGTTAATAATAGGGATGCCTGTATGCTTTCAATAGTCATTTGACTGTTAAGGAGTTAAGTTGTCTAGACTTCTTTTCTTCAAATACTTATAATATCCTTGGGTGCACTAAAGAGAATACTGTGCCTACTATTTTGTATTTTGCATCTTCCAAAAATTCTTAATCTCCACTCAAGTGGAAGGTGACTCCTGGAAGCACTGTCATAATTGAAGCTTGACACAAGCTTTTCAGTTTTCTCTTGTCTGAGCTGCTATACTGCGTAGGAACTCAGAACACTCTCAGTGTTTCTCAACATGATGCTCTTGACATTTCTGGTAGTCCAATTCTTTGTACAAGACTGCCCCTCCACTTTACAGGGCATCTAGCATTTCTCGTCATTAAATGCCAATAGATGACTTAAGTTATGGTGATAATCAAAAATGCCCCACACATTTCCAAACACTTGCAACGAGTGGTACTAATTCTTACTTCAAACACTGAAATGACTGAGGCGGTTGTTGGAGTGACTGAACAATGCTTCCATTCTCTCCAGTTGCTTATATTGGTGATAGAATTCCATCCCTGAGGATGCACCATGTAGTGGCTTTGCCTCCACAGGTACAGAGGGTAATAGAACATTTTCAAGCACACCATAGACCTTCTCAGACAATTCAGAGAGGCAATATGAGGAGCCATGCCAACAGACACAGATGGGGAGGAACGCCAGCCTTGTCATACTGATTTACCAATTACACATTGTCTTCAGTGTACCCTTTCCTGTATTCAATATGGTTTCCTAACCCCCTAAGCACAGTGTTTGTTTTTCTGCCACATCTTTATTATCCTGGATTTATTCTGTTCCTGGAAATGTGAAAACCTCTAAACTCCCATGGGAAGATGCAGAACCAGGGAGACTTGTACAATTAACTGACACAGTTTAGAATGTTTCAAAAGGCTTGACAGTATCAGTGTTATTCTTACTACTGATATTTATTTTATTGCATTTAGGGATGTTCATTAAAATAGTTGTAGTGTCTTGATACTACGGAGAAATTGAAGCTCGGGGGACCTAAGTATCTTGCTCCTGAGTTCTGGGTCTTGCTACCAACTAGTTGGGTAACCTTGGACAAGTCACTTCACTGGGGTTCAGTGTTCTCATGCAAAAAAATATGGGGCTGGAGTTTTGGAAATTCAAGTATTTAAATTCTATTAATGTTGAAATTAAAAATATATAGCATTCTGATGGGTTGAAAAAAAACTTAAAAAATAAATTTATAGCACTAATATTGTCAAGTATTTTGAATGAATCCTAAGCCTATAACATAAATTGCCCATCGTTTTATTCCTCTCTTTTTTACCTCCCTAAAGCCCCAGCATAAGTATGATGGGCTGTGTTGCCTGATGATGAATGCATGTGTATTGCAGTTGTGGCTGTGTGTTGCACACTGAGCATGGTCATATTGCTAGTTCTGTCACATCATTAGCAAGTAGGCAATTAGAAAAAATCCTATTTTGTACATTTGTTTAACATTTATTCATCTATTGTGCATTACGCACCATGGATTCAAAAAATGATTAAGACAAAGGGATTAAGATTGTGGGAGCACAGTGTGGAAAGAAGAGAGACACGTAAAGAGGTAAATAGAAATTGATGTGGACAGGGCTAGAGCTGAGATTTGAGAGTCATGGCAGCACTGAGGAAGGCAAGCCATCGTAACTACAGGTGGGGAAATCTGGAAAAGCTACCTGGAGATGTAATGTGGGAAAATTATTGGGTAGGGGTTTAACTGCTTTTTAACCTGACTCACACCTCCTTTCTGGAATTCCCTCTTTATTTCCTCATTCTTCCCCTGATATGCTTCACATCTGGTGACAGAATGTTAATGGAGGGGTAGCTTCTTTTCATTTACTGCTATGAAGACCCCCTCATTAGCCTCTATACAAAGATGATACCAACAGCAGCATACCCAGTGGATACAGCCAATAAGTTTTCTTGTTATAATTTGCATCAACCTGTTTAATACTTTCTTATTATTCTGCTGCTTATTCAAATCAAAACTGCTGGTTCTTTAGGCTATGATTGTGCTGTGATTGTGATTCTGTAAGTGTAATAACTGAAACAACTCACAGTGTTTCAACATACTTCTTGGTATATAGCAATAGACAGATGATAGATAGATAGATAGATAGATTTATGTATCATAGAACAATATAGAGAGATGTGCCATACTTTAAGATAGGGGAAGGGAGGGCAGGACTCTCTGTAGATATCTATGTGGTTAGACTCTATAAATAAATGAGTATATATGTATAAAATAAATATGCCTATATATGAGTGTGTATGTGTGGTTAGATCTCTCCATAAATAATATACGAATGAATATCATATATATATATGTAATATATATAATGTATATATATCTAACTATTTAGTATTCAATTTTAGTTTTCCAAACTTCCTGAAGCTTACCATGAATCTTAGCTTACCTGCTTAAAGCTTTTGGAAGACACCTTTCCTCAGCTCATTAGAGAATGAAGTGTGTCCCTGTGGCCACCATGTTCTCTCTTCCCCCACACACCCTTGTCTCTGCCCTCAGGCAATCTGCTGCCCCTCAGCCCAGCCATCTGCTCATAGCAATGAGAGAGCAGTGTGGTAGCCATAAATCCTGGCAGACGGTACAACCTGGCAGGGTGAATGACAGCGTGCGGTATGGAGCCTTTGGCAAAGGTTGAAGCTGTGGCTACAAATCCAAACACTGTAAACCAGAAGATGGAGTAGAATGAAGTGCCTGGCTTTTTCTTTAACCACCAGGTGGTGCTTCCAGAAGCAACCGTGCATCTTTGTCAGTGACTACTGTGTGGTTATCTCTGTAGAAAAATAAGTGTAGTAGATCCTACTTCTTTCAGTTTGTTTCAACATTTCTTATACCTCCTTCAAATTAGTTTATTGTTTAACTTAACAGGTGTTTATACAGCCCTACAAAAATAGCTGTTTTTGCAGCTTCTTTTTCTTTTTTTGGTGGGGGGGAGTGGGAGGGAGAGACCCTTTCATGATTAGGTGTTCCCCAAATCATTTTAGTCAACATGTTCAACTCAGTGTTTTGAATCTCCACTATATGCTCTTGAAGACTGAAAAAAATAGCTGGTTATTTTTAAATAACTCTTCCATTATTTACTTTTTTTTGGTCAACTTGGTAACTAGAATAAAACAGAATAGCCAACAAACATGCAAAGCTGTTCCTGTTAGTAACAGAGGTTTCTTTACTGCAATGAATATCGAGCAGTGCAGATCTGAGTGGATGCTCTAGGGAAGGTTATGGGTGAGTGACAGAAGTCAAAGCTGAAGAGAACGACAGAACCCAATCTTTTTCTCTTTTTTAAAATTTTATTTGTCAGTGAGTGAGTGAGTGAGCACAAGAAAGAGGAGTGGCAGACAGAGGGAGAAGCAGGCTTTCCACTGAACAGGGAGCCCGATTCGGGACTCAATCCCAGGACCCTGGACCATGACCTGAGCCAAAGACAGATGCTTAACCAACTGAGCAAGCCACCTAGGCATCCCAATAGGACCCAATCTTAAGTGATGTTAAATGCCATATATTTAAAATATATCTTGAAGGCCACCAAGAATCAACACTGGTATGGTAGAGACAGATTTATTCTTAGGATGATGTATACCTTATAATGAGTTTAAGTGTTAATCAATACTTTAAAAGTCATTTATGGCTCTCCAAAGAAAGATTCCATGTAAGTGCCAAATAATAACAAAAATCAGATGTTAGCAGGCAAGCCTTAAGATATGGAGTAACCAGCATGACACAGGGGTTACAGAGAGCACACAAGGTACTTTTTAAACTTCATAATCATATGTTAAATTAAGAAGCATGTGGGTGGGAGTTGTTTGCTGTATTTTCCATGTACGAATATATTAGAGGCTGGCTATATTGGGCTTGGATGTATATATGCAATTTGAAATAACTAGATGAAAATTTGAATATATAGTAAACCAAGGTGAATCATTATGAATATTTATATAGTTTGCATTACATAGGTAAATTATTTATAATATTTTCTGAATGTTCACTCTCTAGTTGGGTATTTTGCTGGTATTAGAAAGATAGCATTTATCCCAGCCTCAGCCCCCCTCAAAACAATCTAGAATATTTTATAACTGTGTTTAAATTTTAATTTTAGGTACATATTAAAGAATTTGGCATGCTTTAGATAAATTTGTTTTTTCTCCCCCTCCAGACTGTCTATCGAGATTTCTTCATACTTTTCTAACAAAAATAATCATATAAAGTAGTAGTTTCTTCATTAGTGTATGCTCATTGCAAGAATCAAATCTCAACTTTAATCACGTATAGTGTTTTTTGAATATTTAAGGCATTTAAGACACTGTTCTAGGAACTTTACAAGTACTTTATTTTAGGAGAAGTACTAATGGCAAGTACCAGTCACAGACATTGACAGCCATGAATTAGGCAGCATGAATCCTGGGATTCGAACCCTGGAACTATTTCCAAATGGAGTGCTCCCAAACTTCATTTCCTAATCTCTAAAGTGGAAAGATTTTGCTTTCCATTGCTGTTACTTTTTAAGGAACCAATAAGGTCAAGTAATGCAAAAAGGATGAAAACTATTAAGGTCCTTTCCAAACTAAATATTTATAAAAATTTATATAATATTTATATGATTATATATATAATTTATGATGTTATAATGTGGATTTGCATCATAGTTGCACATAGTATAATAATACCTATATAAAAAGATCAAGTGAGTGAATGAGTTAACACCCTCCCATTTCCCTTTGATCTGCTTGCTTAACCAAGTACTTTGAGTTTTAGTCAATATTTTAAAAGCAGTTCCCTAAAGGAGAGTTTGTGTAAGTGCCAAATAATAATTACAATTAGATGCTCACACCAAGTTACTAGAATACCAGCATGTTAAAATACAGAATGGCCCCAGAGGTTGAAATTACTACACTGTTTATTTTTATTATTAATTGCAGGTGCTGCATTATATTCACTAAGGGAACCATGAGGCAAACAAGTTTTTCAGTGTTGAGGTACAAGTGATTTAACAAATTCCCAAGGGAAACTGACATCTTAACGATGTGTCAGAGAACCACAATACTAATGTTGCCTTCCATCACAAACTATATTCTTCCATTTCTAGAGCATGTTGCCCTTGTTTCTACACTGGTAATGATGAAAATGTTTCCTAAAGGTATGTTTGTAGTTCCCTCATGTGCCCATTGTATCATAAGCACACTGAGAGCTGTGACATTTCTTTTTTTTTTTTTTT
>RCUC01100889.1:0-11268 GCA_003697995.1 Taxidea taxus jeffersonii | reverse complement strand
TTTTTTTTTTTTTTGAAGAAAGACTTTCTACTTTACATTATGGTTGTTTATGATATGCATTTCTCTCTATATATATACATATGTATGTATACATATATATCTCTAGGGATATGTATCTACATATCCATACATAAGGATATATAGATACATATCTATATATCATTACATATGGATATATAGATACATATCCCTAGAGAGATATATGTATACATATATATACATCTATATATATATTTTTTTTCCCACACATGCTTTGTGTGACATAACTTGCTTCAAAACCTAGCACAGTGCTTGGGACATTATAGATTCTGAATGTATGATGAACAAATTCCAGAAAGTGACAAAATGTGCTTTTTGTTTCTTGTTTGGTGTATGGATGTACTCATCTGTCCATTATATGGCCATTAAAAAATAGAAATAGAAAATTCCAAGGTCATAGGGATAGGGAGGAATGAGATGAAAATGAAAACAAGAAGTGGGTTAAATATGTTCAAAAGCTAAAACCTTAAGAATAGAATGAAAATCCTTATTAGAGGTAGTAAATAACTGAACTGAGCCAGTGGAGGTCTGGACACATTACTGGAGAAGATAAATTAGAACTCTCCCTTGGAATGCAAAGAAAAAGGAAAAAGGTAGGCAACTGGCAGGGAAGATATTGCTAGATAGGGAGGGCAAGGAATGGAATTCCAACCCCAAAGTAACAGGTTTTTGGTTTAGTTTGGTTTGGTTTGGTTTCAAGTGTAGAATTTAGTGATTCATCCAGTGCTCATCACAAATGCCCTCCTTAATCCCCATCACCCATCTAGCCCATCCCCTGCCCACCTCCCCTCCAGCAGCCCTCATTTTGTTCTCTATAGTTAAGAGTCTCTTGGGGCACCTGGGTGGCTCCGTCAGTTAAGCATCTGACTCTTGATTTCAGCTCAGGTCATGATCTCAGGATCATGAGATTGAGCCCATGTCAGGCTCTGCACTGAGCATGGAGCTGCTTAAGATTCTCTCTCCTTCTCCCTCCTGCCTCTCACCTCCAGCTTGTGTATTCTCTCTCTCTCTCTCTCTCTCTTAAAAAACAACAACAACAACACTCCCTTATGCTTTGCCTTCCTCTCTTACCCCCCTTCCCCATACTCATCTCTTTCATTTCTTAAATTCCACATTTGAGTGAAATCATATGGGATTTATCTTTTTCTGACTGACTTACTTTGCTTAGCCTAATATACTTTAGCTCTATCCATGCTGCTGCAAATGGCAAGATTTCACCCTTTTTTATGGCTGCATAATATTCTATTGTATATATACATCTTCTTTATTCCATTTCATTGGTTGATGGATATTTGGGCTCTTTCTGTAGTTTGGCTATTGTTGACAATGTTGCCATAAATACTGGGATGCATGTACCCCTTATAATCAGTATTTTTATATCTTCTAGATAAATACCTAGCAGTGTAATTACTGGTCTCACAGTAGGTCTATTTTTAACTTTTTGAGAAACCTCCATACTGTTTTCCAGAGTGACTGCACCAGTTTGCATTCCCACCAACAGTATAAGAGGCTTCCCCTTTCTCTGTATCCTCACCAACATCTGTTGTTTCCTGTACTATTAATTTTAGCTGTTCTGACAGATGTGAGGTGATATCTCATTATGGTTTTGATTTGTATTTGCCTGATGATGAGTGATGCAGAGCATTTTTTTCATGTGTCTGTTAGTCATCTGTATGTCTTCTTTAGAGAAATGCTATTCATGTCTTCTGCCTGCTTCTTAACTGGATTATTTGTTTTCTGGGTGTCGAGTTTGATAAGTTCTTTACAGATTTTGGATGCTACTCTTTTATCAGGTGTGTTATTTGCAAATATCTTCTCCCATTCCATAAGTTGTCTTTTAATTTTGTTGATTGTTTCCTTTGCTGTGCAGAAGCTTTTTATCTTGATGAAGTCTCAAAAAATTCATTTTTGCTTTTGTTTCCTTTGCCTCCAGAAGTGTGTCTAGTAAGAAGTTGCTACAGCCGAGGTCAGAGAAGTTGCTGCCCATATTTTCCGCTAGGATTTTGATGGTTTCAAATCTCACATTTAGGTCTTTCATCCACTTTGAATTAATTTTTGTTAATGGTAGAAAAAGTGGTCCAGTTTCATTCTTTCACATGTAGTTGTCCAGTTTTCTCAACACCATTTGTTAAAGAGACTGTCTTGTTTCCATTGGATAGTCTTTCCTTGTTTTTTGAAGATTAATTGACCATGTAGTTGTGGGTTCATTTCTGGGTTTTCTATTCTGTTCCATTGATCTATGTAACTTTTTGTGGCAGTACCATACTGTTTTGATGACTACAACTTTGTATTGTAGCTTGAAGTCCAGAACTGTGATGTCTCCAGGTTTGCTTTTCTTTTTCAGGACTGCTTTAGCTATTTGAGGCTTTTTGTAGTTCCATATAAATTTTAGGATTGTTTGTGCTAGTTCTGTGAAAAATGCTGGTGGTATTTTGACAGGGGTTATATTAAATGTGTAGACTGCTTTGGGTAGTATAAACATTTTAAAAGTATTTGAACAGAACCATAGCCAGCAGAGAAATGGAATCAGTAATCAAAAATCTCCCAAAAAACCAAAGTCCAGGGCTAGGTAGCTTCCCAGGGGAATTCTACCAGACATTTAAAGAAGAGTCAATATCTATTTTTCCCGAACTGTTAAAAAAAAAAAAAACAGAAATGGAAGGAAAACTTCCAAACTCATTCTACAAGGCCAGCATTACCTTGATTGCAAAAGTAGACAAAGATCCCACTAAAAAGGGGAATTACAGACCAATATCCCTCATGAACGTGGATGCAAAAATTCTCAAAAGATACTAACAAATTGAGTCTAACAGTATATTGGAAGAATTATTCACCACAGTTAAGTGGGGTTTATTCCTGGGCTGCTGAGGTGGTTGGTTCAATATTCTCAAATCAATCAACATGATATACTACATTAATTAAAGAAAGGATAAGAACCATATGGTCCTCTTAATAGATGCAGAAAAAGTATTTGACAAAATACAGCATCCATTCTTGATAAAAATCCTCAACAAAATAGGGATAGAGGGAACATACTTCAACATCATAAAGGCCATATACGAAAGACCCACAACTGATATCATCCTTAGTGGGGAAAAACAGAGCTTTTCCTCTACAGTCAGGAGCAATACAGGGATGTCCCCTCCCACCATTGTTATTTAACATAGCGCTGGAAGCCTCAGCAATCACTCAACAAAAATAAATGAAAGGCATCCAAATTGGCGAGAAAGAAGTCAAACTTTCACTATTCATAGATGACATGATATTCTATGTAGAAATCCGAAAGACTCCACCAAAAAATTACTGAAACTGATATACAAACTCAGCAAAGTCGCAGGATATAAAATCAATGTACAGAAATGTATTGAATTTCTATACACCAATAATGAAGCAGCAGAAAGGTAAATCAAAGAATCAATCCCATTTACAATTGCACCAAAAACCATAGGATACCTAGGAATAAACCTAACCAAAGAGGTGAAAAATCTGTCCTCTAAAAACTATAGAACACTTGGGGCACCTGGGTGGCTCAGTGGGTTAACACCTCTGCCTTTGGCTCGGGTCATGAGCCCAGGGTTCTGGGATCGAGCCCCGCATCGGGCTCTCTGCTCAATGGGGAGCCCCTTCCTCCTCTCTCTCTGCCTGCCTCTCTGCCTGCTTGTGATCTGTCTGTCAAATAAATAAATAAATAAAATCTTTAAAAAAAAACCAATAACTATAGAACACTTATGAAAGAAATTGAAGAGGATCCAAAGAAATGGAAAAACAGTCTATGCTCATGGACTGGAAAAAACAATAGGTATCTTTGAGTTAGAATAACTGGAACAGGAATAAGTATAAGGGCTTTGAAAAAAACAATTTTCTGGGCTGAAACCAAGAATGTGGTTGTCACACTCAAGGCAAAATGAATGACCATATTTCTGGATCATGAAGATAAAGAAAAATATCTTGCAAAGGCTAAGGCACTTTCTCCCTGAGCTCCCTTTAAGGCCTGTGTGCCCTCACCCCCAGTCATTTATGGATCCCATAGCCCTTCCTCTCAGCCTAGGCACCGAGTAAGTTTGATGACAGCTTAACCGGCATTTAAATCAAATCCCATCGGGGTGCGCAGGTTTCCTTTTGGATCACATTCGGATCCCCAGCTCTTCGCTGTTAGGAGCTACCTTTCATAAAATGGCAGGATGGCAGCCCCAGATCATTTAGCCCACCGCATTACCAGTTACAGGCATGGGCTCCATTGAAAAATGGGGCTCATTGTTCACAATTCTTAATACCTCTGTGCCTCGACTTGGCTGCAGTGAATGCTACCTCACTTCTTTCCTTTCTGATCTCTGGAATCAACTCTAGTGGACGAGCACACATGCGTGTGTATGTGCAGACATGCACACACTCAGCCCTAAGAAGGGAGGGACATGAACTACCCCAGTCAGAATATACACTCACACTCTCTCCTGCCTTACCAAATCGTGCTCCAGGTTATCCAAAAGGGTACTCAGCTGCCGTATTTTTAGCACCAGTAAAAAGGAGCAGAAATCGTCAATTCTATGAACAATAAACACGTGTAGAAAAAGCGGCAGACAGTAAAGGCCGCTGGGAAGGGTTTCAAAGGCATCTCTTCGACACAGGAGCAGGCGGAGGATGCCGCCAGAACTCCTTGGCCTCCACAGTTGATTTACACAATAGTCTGGGGTGCCCCAGTGGTGACCACTCAGCTTGGCTCTGGGCTTTATAAGTTCAGACCTCAGAATACAGTTTATTTGTGTTATGACTCCGTCCAAAACGTTCCAGGGAAGCCAACTCTGCTCACCCCATTAAAGGTGCACTACGTCATTTTACTAGTCTGTGAGCTCGGCCTTTGGAGGTAACAGTGTGTGCTTTGTTCCTGTACAAGTCTGCCGTGGAGGGGGCTGCGGTCTTTGCCAGAGGGTGTGAGGCTCCTTCCCAAGAGGGTTCACAGCCCCGAGAAACACTTCAAGCTGCTTAACGGCCCGCTTTAGCCTTGCCTTTTATGGTGTTTTCCTCTGCACCAGGGAATGACAACCACTTAAAGCGTCAGCCAGCGAGAAACAGATGACAGCAAAAAATCCACTCTGCTCTTAGTTCCAGGATGTCCTATCTGCCTTGGACTATTGGTCTTTGAACCCGTGTTCTGATAATGAATTTGGGAATGCCAGTGGGCTTGGAGGGAAATAGGTGTCACTTTGAGCAGCTGGCCAGATGATTCTATTTTAGAAAGCACAGAAGAGTGTCTTCCGCCCCACCCCCACCCTGGTACATTAGATAAGAGGCACAGGGCACAGGAAGCCCCCAAATAAATGGAAGAAAAGAAACAAAACACAAGCTACAAAGTAGGTGCTTGATCAAATAAGCTAATATTTAATAATTTAATTCAATCTTTCGGGCAGAGTTACCAGAAATAAGCTGACTTACTAATTATTAATCATTATTCATTAATAATTATGAGAAGCGTATCAAAGTGTCCCCATGTCGTAGAGTCATCTAATGGGCTAGCTCAGTAAAGAGAAGTACCAACAATATTCCTTGGAGGTTGAAGGGAGGACTGTTATAAGCCTTTTAGATCTAGTATCTCACTTAATCATCACAGCATCCCTATGAGGTGGTACTCTTACTTTCCTCATTTTGCAGATGAGCAAACCAAAGCCACACTCTAGCGGGACTGGAGCATGATTACAAAGTGGCAGGAAATCTCACCAGGAGTATAAGCTGCCGCCATATTGTGGAGGGCTTTCAAAGCTGATGTGGAGGCACTGTAATTACTATTATTACTACTACTGTTAAAAGCCAATATTTTCATGCTTTTTTTCTTGTTAATGTCATCTGGACTAAATACAGAATCGTCTAGGTCTATACTAGGGCACCAGCCCCAGTTCTTTTTGCCCTTGTCTTGCAAATGGTTCATGTCAAGCCACTACACGAATTTTCACTTAGTCTCTGGTATTGGATCTTTCACTAAAAATGCCTTCTTAAATTGATACCATACTCTAGAAATGTTTTTTAAGAAATATATTCTATTCCACTTCTAAGTAATGGCTAACAAATATACTTGGGCAATGATGGCTTGGAGTTTGTGCAGAATTTGTTATAAAATACTACACAATCGTGCAAAATCATAAAAAAGAACCAAAGAAAACAGTCCTTTTTGCTAGTCATTTGCATGTCACAAAACAATGTTTCTGAGTAGTAGGCATAATGAAACATAATTTTACTAAATGCTGCCTATCTGGTAGGCATTAACAAATAGTGATTAAGGAAGTATCATTCTTCCCATTTCTAAAATACTAAGGACTCCATAATTTTAAAGACCACAAAAATGGATCGGGCAGAAGTTATTCTTCTGACCGATTTCGCTAAAATATTTACCAGTTCACACTGCTTTTTATGCTGTTTAGAAGGCCATTTTCTTAATTACACAATTTCTTCTAGGGTACTTACTTGATTAATTGATTAATCACTTGGAATGAAGTAGGTTGTGTTTATCTCACTCTAATGGAATGACCAAGCGGATAAGGAGGAAGAATATGAGCCATGACAAATGTACCCAAACCCTGTACTCTTTCCATTTGGATCTGGTGAACTGGGCTGCCCTTTTGCCCTTGGGAGCATGTTACCTGCCCAGGTCCTTATTCCCGGTAGGGCACTAGAGTCTGTAGGTAAGTAGGTACTATAGGAAGAGGAGTAAGAAAAACCGGGTTAAAGGGGGTCTACAAAATGGCAATCCCAGTTGCCCTTTGCTTTTTTTTTTTTTTTTTACCTCAATCAAATAGCATGTGATCTTTATTCCATTGTATTAGGAGCAGTCATGATGTTTCATAAGTCAGATGGCTGACTTCATGTACTGTCGTGTGTCATGTTCTGTCTCGACTGCATTTATACATTTGTGCTCTGGATTTGGGAGTTACAGTTTGATGTTGGGATGGGATGTATTTCCCCTTATGGCTCCCTGGACCACTGGGCCATATGCTCTAAGCATGAGGTGATATGGGGTGCCTGGGTGGCTCAGTCAGTTGGGTGTTTGCCTTTGGCTCAGGTCATGATCCTGGTGTCCTGGGATGGAGCCCTGTGTCTGGCTCCCTGCTCAGTGGGGAGCCTGCTTCTCCCTCTCCCTCTCTCTCTGCCCTCTCCCCTGCCTGTGCTTTCTCTCTCACTCTCTTTCTCAGATAAATAAAATCTTTAAAAAAAAAAAAAAAAGCATGAGGAGATAGGAACAGCTCCTGTATTTCTATCTCTATCCCCCTGGGCTTCCCATTAGCTTTTGCAGGAGTCAGCCTATCAGGATGCCCTTCAGAGGTGCCCAGGCCTTTCATGGTATGCAGCAGGGCATCTCCACATTTCTCCAACAGACTATTGAACTTGGTCACGTGCCCTGCCATATTAGAATCACTTACCTGGGCTTGGGCAAACCCCTAGTGGTGAAAAACAATCACTGCACTAGGAATCAAGAGATCTGGTTCTCATCTGGACCGTGAGTAGCCTGCTCTGGGACAAGTCTTTTTCTTTGGTGGGGCTTGCTTCCCTACCTGAAAATTATGAGCATTATGATTTATAAGGTCAGCTATATGTGAATTTACTAGTAAGTGCAAATGGGTTTTCATAGGTTAGGAAAACAACCCCTAGAATATTTTCTAGGAATTAGAAGCTTTCAGAACTTGCAATTTCACAGAAATATTTTCATTATAAAAGTTAAGGTATTGAGTGATCTTGTAGAAGGATGCAGGACCATTTTTTTGTTGTCTAAAATTATACCTGTGATCTCCATCTAAATTTGAGCGATATTTTCAGAGCACTAATTCCATGCAAGGCACCAGGGCTGAGTGCTGCCTTTAGGATTTGGTAATTCAGAGACAAATAAGTCCTGCCCCTGCTCCCAAGTTGCTCATAGTCAACCTGTCTCCTTCTTTGGATGTTCAGGACTCTTGGCTAATGCCAAAGATATCTATGTTGGAGACCATGGGCTTTACTTCCTAGCTATCCTTTGGCATTCAGAGCCTAAACAGCTCCAGGCTGGTAGACATTATTGACGTGCCTTTATTGCTCCCTTGAGTGATGAAAATTGTGCCTTGAACCTCCATGAGTGCAGGAACAATGATTTCAGTATGACCAATATTGCCAGACCTCGTGATTTATCAAGAAGAAGCCAGAAATCAAGAGTGTAGGTAAACCCCTGGGGGCTATTTTTAAGGACGGGCAGATAGGTTGCTGAAGGAGCTGCGTGAAATAAGAAATGCCAAGGAAACACTCTCACTTCCCTTATTTGAGACAAAGACGGCCAATGAGAATGCTCCCCGATACTGGCGTGTTTGGTTCCTCGTTAAAGAAGGAGAAAACACAAATATACATGAACCTGTAATGTTCATATAATTCTGCAAAAGCAGTGTAAGGTAAAGAAAACAGAAGAAGGAGGAAGAGGAGAAGGAGAAGAAGAAAGGAGGAAAAGGAATAAAGGAAGAAAGAAGAGAAGGAAGGAAGGGAGGGAGGGAAAGGAAGAAGGAAAAGAAGGGAGGAAGGAAGAAAGAAACAAGGAAGGAAGGAAAAGAAAGGAAGGAGAGGAAGGAAAAGAAGAAAGGAAGGAGGAAAGGAAGGAAGGACTAAAGGGAAGGAAGGAGGAAAGGAAGGAAGAAGAATTTCTATTCCCATATGGAAGAAAAAAATCATGAAATAACAAGTGAGGTACCTAAATTAGAATGACCAAAGGGGGCCAATCAGTGGAGACAAAACATTTCTTTCTCATCCTTAGAGCCAGCTTAGTGCATGTGCGCGTGTGTTGGAATGTGTGTCTTTTCTAAAGATGATTAACAAGTGGGTTCTGCTCTGATCCAGCCAATCATTGTCATGCAGAAATTTTTAAAATGCTGGCAACCACTTGAAGGCATTCTTTTTTAAGATCTAGTGTGGTCCAAACAAAACATGCCTGGATCACTGATTTGCAGCCTGTTTTCTAGGGCAGCTTTCATAAGTTTAGATATTATATTCATGATCAGAAGCAGCAAGTTCAAGACGAGTTTCTTCCCCGTTGAAGAAACTCCAGAGAGAAACCAGAGCAGACAGAGTCTCTTGTGCCCCCGCCGCGCCCCTACCCTGGCTTTCTGTGCAAACTTACCATCTACTTGATGTGCTCTGTTCAGGCGAGTCTTTCAAAATATAACCTTCATCCAGCTGGGCAGTCCTGGATTTGCACTGGCAATCCTGTTCCATTTGCTTTCAAATGTTTTCTACTCTGAAAAGTTCTAGACTGAGTGGGAGCTATAGTTGAATTGGGCATACACAAGGGTGTCTTCAATTCTGAATCTTTCCCAAATATCCATATTAAAAAAAAAAGTTTAATAATAAATTATTCAAATGTGCATTCATTCCTGAAACATTTTAAGGATGTTTACATTGAAACCAGATGCCCCCCCCCCCAGGTAGCCCCCATTTCTGTTGATTTTACAGTTCTCCTGCTCACTTCAGTTTTCTCAGTAGGGTCTTTGTTTCACTCGTGAGTAGAAAGAATGTTTCTTTTGTTTGCTTTTCTTGCCATCACTGTGGCCAGCCTCTGGAGGGAACTCCCGCCATGCTGTGATTTGGCCAGCATCCCTTCCATTTCACTCCTGGAAGTCGCATGCTCACGCGGCGGTAAATCGTTTCTGATACCCCCACGTGCTTGGGCTTTCCCTCCAGCCCGCTTCCCCTGTGTGGCTGGAATTTTGCAGCACTTGGAGCTGCAAAATAAAGAAGTTGAGTCAGTTTGGGAAAACCATCCCATCAAGCAGGACGAAGCTAGAATTCCTGGGGACTTTCTGGCCCTTCAAAAATGTCATCCGGACCCAAAACTTTTATGTCTAATCTGAGCTGAATCCTCAGGCAAGTAAAGATCTTGAAGACTCATATTTGTTAAAAATGACTGCAGCTCTTGGCATGTGGGAGGTTGGGGAGAATGGCTATTTCCAAGGGTGCCCTTGTGCTTTCTTGAGGGGTTGGTGCAGTTGAACCCAAAGGGAGAAAGATCTAAGTCTAAGAGAACGTGAACGGCAAAGGATAACTAAACAAAACTTTCCCACATACCTTTATTTGGCCTGGTTCATTCATTCATTTCTTCATTTGTCAAAGAAACATTTATTTATGCCTGTTATATTTCCAGGCTCTATTCTGGGTCCTGTGAGACAGCAGTACATATCTTCTGGTGGGGGTGACAAGAGAATCCAGAAAATTGTTAATGTGTCAACAAATATGGAGGGAAATGCATAGAATAATGGGAGACTAGAGAAGGGCTTTCGGTGTGGACTAGGTAGAATAAAGGCAGAGTGAGAGAAAACTTCTGGAAGGAGGTCACTTTCAAAATGACCATGAGGGGTGCCTGGGTGGCTCAGTTGTTAAGCATCTGCCTTCGGCTCAGGTCATGATCCCAGGGTCCTGGGTTTGAGCCCCGCATCAGGCTCCCTGCTTGACAGGAAGCCAGCTTCTCCCTCTCTCACTCCCCCTGCTTGTGTTTCCTCTCTCGCTGTCTCTCTATCAAGTAAATAAATAAAATTAAAAGAAAAAGCAAAAAACAAAGTGACCATGAGTAGCAATTAGCTGGACCAGCTCTCTCAAACTTCCATGCACCTAATAATTATCTGGGGATCTTGTTATACTAGAGATTCTGATTCTGGATATCTGGGGTGAAGCCCAAGATTTTGGATTTCTAAGGAGCTCCCTTTCCTGACAATCTGACCCCAAATAACACCCAACCCCACCTCCACTCTCTCTGTCCCCTTCCCCTGCTTACTTTTCTATAAAGCCCTTGCAAATAACTGATATTAAATATTCATTTATTTATATATTATATGTAGGAAGAGCCCACTTAAAGGGACTTCTTTGCAGTCATAAAACATAATGGCAGAAGAAACAGTAGGTCCCAGATTTCTCTCTTTTCCCCCTTGATTTATGTATTTTGATTTTTATTTATTTTAAATTTTTATTTATTTTAGAAGGGGTAGTAGAGTCACATGGCTAAAATTCAAAAGGCATAAAGATTAGTGCCTTTAAAGTCTTCCACCCTTCCACTTCTCTGAGGTTCCCAAGAGACACATCTATTACCATTTGCCTGCATATCTTTCCAGAGATAGTCTAAGAATATACAAGCAAATATTCACATATGTTCTCTAAGACCACCTCCTCCCCTTCTTTAACCTACATGTTAACCTCTGGTCCCCTATTCACATTTTGACTTTTTGTTTCTAGTATATCTTG
>ML097123.1:0-12463 GCA_003697995.1 Taxidea taxus jeffersonii | reverse complement strand
AGAAACTGGGCCACTCCTGACTTGGGCATATTCATTTGTATCTTCACTCATTGAACAAGTATTTACTGTGTTGTTACAGGTTGAGGGTGTCTAGAAGTAGATTCTGAGACAAAGTTAGGGCACCATATGTTTATCAGAGATCATCATTTGTGAAAAAGGCAAAGGGAGGATGCAGGTATGGGCAGAGGGGGACATCAAATAGTGATATAGATCCTGAGAAATTCCAGGAACCCGAAGGAGGAAGAGTGTGGAGTGAACATTGCCTGTCAGAGTGAGCTATGCCAGAGCCTAACTGACAGAGCCTGTGGGTGGCTGGCCTTGGGATGCATGTGACCCTCAGCAAAGGAGCTCTCCGCAGTAGAGGCAGCCTGAAGCAGTTGACAACTGGAGGTTTCCAGCTAGTCACAATTCCCACAGTTGGGAAGCAAATCTATCCTTGATATGGATTCTGCAAATTCTGTGTCCAACATAGCACCTGTGATATGCCAAGATCTTTTCTAACTTTTCTAGACATAAGTATTATAGCAGGGAACAAAGCCGATAAAAAATCTCTGTCTTCATGCATTTTACATTACAGTGGAAGGAGATAGATAATAAGTAAATGAATAAATAAAATATGTAATACATAGATGGTGACAAGTACCATGGAGAAAAATATAGCATGTAAGGCAGAATAGAGAGTATTGGTGGGGGGAGTGTTTTAAAATTTAGAATGGGGTCAAGGAAGGCCTCGCTGAGGAGGTAGCATTTGAGTTAAGAACTAAAGGTGGTGAGAAAGGAAGCCATATGGGTATCTGAGAACAGTCTCCAAACAGAGGAGAGTGAAAGTTCAAGCTGTCTGAAGTGGGAGTAACCAGGAGGCCAGCATGGCTGGAGTGGGACTTTGAACAAGAGAGAGGAGCTGAGATCAGAAGAGCATTGAGTGGGGTTGGGGCAAGATGATGTAAAGCCTCAGTAGCTATTGTAGTGATTTTGGCTTTATATGGAGTAAAATGAGAAGCCTTTGGATGGTTCTTAGCAGAAGAATGATATCATGTGATTTACAACTATTTTTAAAAACATCTATCAGTGGTGCTAGAAATGGTGCAACGAAATTGTAGAGTCATCTTGGGACAGCCTGACGTTACTGGAGAACATATCAAGTACCCGTACTCACCCAGGGAGTTAGAGGGAACCAGAGAATGATCAGAGACTTGGTGAATAGGAATGAGGAAAACCAAGGGCCTGACCAAGAGAATTCAAGGTTAAGATTCTTAGTAAATAGAATGACAAGCTTATTCTGGGTTGATTACTGAGACTTTGACTCCTTTTCTGGGAAAAATAATGTGATGGTGTCAGAAGTCTAGGTATTAATGAATTTCTCTGTTTTGTTTTTTTGCTTGATTTCCTACTGTGCATTGTATCCATTCATGTTTACAAGTATTGACCATAAAAAGTGAGTTTATTTGCCAGTTAGAAAGGGCTTTCAGCTCTCATTTACCTATGGAATAGTCCCATTGGATGACTACCATTTTTGGAAAACTGTATTTGTGTTACTTCAGTTCCTTTAGTTTGTGAAGTGATATATACTAGTACTTCTTGGTTTTGTTGATCTAACTTTCATTCACTGAACGCTAGTAGAAGCTGCTAAGTACTACACATTTGCGTATATTCTGGTGACTCAATGCATACAGACTTTAGCACTTGCAAGGATTAATAATCTAGAACTCTGGTTCTGAATGTGCCGTCTGGACAAGCTACATTACCTGAAACTTGTTGGAAGTGCACATTTTTAGGCCTCATTCAACACATATTCAGTTAGATGGGAATGGGACTTAGAAATCTGTATTGTAACAAGCCCTTTAGGTGATCCTGAGGAATGCTAAAATTTGAGAACGCTGGTCTAGAGATAAGAAAAGTTAAGATTACAACTGTGAAGAAACAGCTGAAGAAAACTGTAGGTGCTGGGTGAGTCCAGGGGAGGTGGCCCTAAAGCCATGAAAGGTGGACCATATCCAAGAGATGAGTCTTAACAAAACATGAATTAACTATGAGGAGAAAGTGGAAAAGGACCTCCAGGCCAGTTGTGGGGGCCAACAACCACAGTGCATGTAGTTGCCTATGGCTGCAGGGTTGGAAGCCTGGTGGGCTCTCAGGCATGGAGAGGTAGCTAGATATTAGGATATCTAGCTATCTTATCTAGGTAACTAGATATTAAGACCTTTAAATACTACCTATAAATAAGTCTTTTGGCTATATTCCTTCAAAAAAGACCATCACTAATTTCTTGAGTATAACAGTTGGAGGACATTCATGATGGGGAAACGGATCAGAATCCTTTCTAGAGTTCTGTCCTCAAATCACCAGCTCCTGCCCTCAAGGCCAAGGCTCATGTTAAAATAGAGGAACATTTGGTTCAAGGTACAGCCTCAGGGGTTCCTCCTAAAATGGAAAGAAGAGATCTTGTCTTTGTTTTCTCAAGATGATGCTGACACTGTGCTTCTCCAGAGCTGATTCCTAGGAGATGGTCATGTTTTGGGGCCTCCCATGGAAGTGGATTAGACATTTATACTGTGCCGGTTCTGTCTCAGCCCCTGCTCCCTGGGGCTGCTTTTTCAGTGGTAGCTCTTGAAGCATTTCCCAGGGTTTTGGTCTGCCATACCTTTATTACTTTAATTCTTTGTACTACTCCTTGCTGTTCTTCTGCCATTAGTTAGGTATTCTGTAGCTAAATTACAGTACTTGGAGAGTGAAGGTTTTCCAATATTTTTCCCCTCTGCTGTGATAACTTCTCTAACTTGAGGTAAAGTATAAAATTGATTTTGAGATTTCGATGTTAAATAAATTACAAGCTTCCAAATGGCCTAATCTTGCATTTTCTGCCTGACATTTAAAGTTACTTGCTTACCAGGTTGTTTTTTTGTTTGTTTTCTTTTGTTTGTTTGGTTGGTTTTTTTGTAAAAGATTTTTACTTTTTTTCTCTCTGGGTCTTTTATCGCTGCCTTGAAGGGTTTCCGTAGAAAGGTGTATTTTAACATGTGATTCTTCGGTGGTGAAATTTCAAAGTAGGTTTTTATACTTTTAGGCTTCAGGCTTATAGGACTGAGTCTAAGACATTTAAGTGGAATTGTTTGTTTGCTTTATTCTCTGCAGCCTCTAGCAAGTGCTTGTATTCTAAGTGGCTTAATCCTGGAGTTAGGTATTGGGGGTTTCATTTCCAAGGCAGGAGAGAATTCTGGATTGACTCATAGGCTGTATTTCAGTGGCGTTCTTTCTTTTTGCTGGTGCGCCAAGTTTATGTGAGAGAGCAGTGGAGTATGGCACCAATATAAAAAACTGTCAGCAATGTGACTTTGCCATTAAGTGTTTTCACCCTTCATCCAGACAGTCTGCAATCATGAACTATGATTCTTTCAGGATGTTATTGGCTTCAAGGTAGCCATGACTTCTGTTTCTCTATAAAACTCAATTAGATTGACTTCTGGGTTGGCCATAAGAAAAGCATAGTGGATGGATCATTTGCCTAATAAAACAAACATGTAACTGCTGAAAATTATATATATGATAAATATATAATTATAAAAGTATAAATATTATTTATATAATAAAATATTATATATAATTTTCAGCAGTTAAATGGTTGACATTAAAAATCTCAGGAAATTGTACTAAGGTCATATAGAAAATGGGGAAACATTTAAAAAATCCACTATATCTTGGTGAAAGCAGTGAGGGTCTGTGGCATTCATTTAAGCCATGACCTGTTCCCTCTCCTCTCTTTTCAGCTCCTTGTGTTATAAATTATAGTCCAAGTGTGTGCCGGCAAGAAGATAAGCCTCTCTGTTTCATGATTCCATGCCCATAGCTACTATTTCACCCGAGGAGGGGCTTGAACCTGGCATACCTCCCTCCATCTGCCAGCTTCCTACTGTAGAGGCTCTCTTCTGGGCAGGTGCTGCTAGGAATACTGGTCTCCCTTTCCTTACCCAGTCTCAGTCCTAGGGTGAGACTGTCCCCCAGGTATGGCAAGCTAAGAATACTGGGTCCTGAAACACCCATCTCAGCTTCCTTTTAAGGAGGGGATTATAGGTAAGCACCTCCTTCCATATCAGGATGGGCAAGCTGAGAAGACCAGCTGCTACTATCCTTGTCTGAAGCCCTGATGATAAAGCAGGGTGTTACTCCGGGAGAAGCAGACCATTGTTCATGTCCCCAGCCCCCTTCCCCCCACTTTTTAAAAAAATATTTATTTATTTAAAAGAGAGAGTGAGAGAGAGAACATGAGCAAGGGGAAGGGGGAGAGGGAGAAGCCCCCAATGGGGGGCTTGATCCCAGGACGCTGAGATCATGACCTGAGCTGAAGGCAGACGCTTAACCGACTAAGCCACCCACGTGCCCCCTCAGCCCTCCTTCCTTGTTACATTTACACAGAGATATTGCCCAGGGGGGATAGGTAAAAAATCAGACTTCCACAGATCTCCCTAAGAGGACTGATTTGTTTTGGAGCAAAGTGATAAAATTCAGGCTTAGGGATGTCGTCAGAAAACAGTGGTAGGTAGCCATGTGATAGGCTGGTAGCTATGTGATAATGATAAGCAAAATGTAGACCAACTAGAAGTTTAACAGAATCAGGGAAAGAGACAGCTAGGAAAAAGTCCTGTGAGATCTGAGCAGTTTCAGACTGGCCAAGCTGTGACATGGAAAATGGGTCCTAACTGAGTTGGATAAGGCTGTGGAGCCATTTATGCTCCAGGACATTGTCAACAATGAGAGAGGAATCATATAGCAGTTAATGGGGGCTAACAGCTAAGTGTGATAGCTATAGGGGATCATGAGCTCAGATGCCCAGGGAGTAGTGTACATACCCAACACTTTCCCCTGTGAGGAGCAATTTCAAAGGTTGTATACTGTGGCAGAAGCAGATTTCATTAACTTGTCCAGGTAGGTCACTGAGCAAATAAAAAGCAAACAAGAAAACAAAAATAAGCCCTGAGAGTAGGGGGTTATAGCAATTTAGTATGCAGAGTTGCAATATTATTTAAAATGTCCAATTTTGCATGAGATATGGCTGGAAATCCCCCAACCTGATTTAAGATATTAGTCTATACACCCAAGAAACTCAAAGAACTCCAGGTAGAATAAATGCAAAGAGATCCATGGCCAGACATATCATACTCAAATGTTGAAAGCCAAATTAAAAAAGAAGAAAAAATGAGAAAGCAATTTAAAAAAACAAACTCATTACTGACAAGGGATCTCCAAGAAGACTAACAACTGACTTGTCTTCAGAAACCATGCAGGCTGGAAGATTTGGGATGGCATAGTCAAGATGCTGAAAGGAAGTAAGGGTCAACCAAGGATCCTGTATCTAGTGAAACTGGTTTCAATAGTGAAGGTGAAATGGCATTCCCAGATTAGCAAACACTGAGGGAATTTGTTGCCTTGGCTTCTCTTACCTGATTTAAAAAGCACTTGCATAAACACTATGGGTAGGGGCTGCTTTTAGGCAATGGGCTTGAGCATTGGAAATGTGAATAAGGAAAAAGGGTTCAGAGTGACTACCAGGCTGAATGCACACAGGTTCATTAGGCGACCTGCCTCAAAATAGCCATAAGCCCTGGCTTACCAATGGGCTACTTACAACAGGGCATGGGTACCAAAGAAGGAAAATTCCATATGTTTCTATACCCCAGTCTCTCCCCCATGTAACTACAGCCCCCCATGTTCCTGGCAGACAGTCTCTCCTTCGCTGTCCTGCCCACTGCTCTCTTGCGGTTCTATCTGCTTTGTTCCACTTTGGGTGAATTCTTCACTGCCTGCACAATGGGTGCGAGCTAAGTTGCTTTGGAGTAAGAAAATATCAGATGGTAACTCAAATACATAAAAAGAAATTAAAAAAAAAACATGTCGCAAAGAATAAGGTTAATATATAACAAACTATATATACTCACCCTTCTTTCTTCTCTCAGCTTCTTTAAAAATGTATAGTTGGGAGGGACACCTGCATAGTTGGTTAAGCATCCTGATTCAATTTCGGCCCAGGTCATGATCTCAGGGTCATAAGATGGAGGCCTGCAAAGGGCTGAGTGTGGAGCCTGTTTAAGATTCTCTCTTTCCCATTCTCCCTCCGCTCAATCCCCAGCTCACACTTTCTCTCTCTCTCTAAAACAACAACAACAAAAAATGTTTTAGATGTATAGTTGGGGTTGTAGCATAAATCAATGTGATAAGTCTAGTAATTATAGCAATAAAAAGGGGCAAGGGATAGAGCTATATAAAGTTTCTATATCTCATCAAACTTAGTATATAAACTGTGATGCATTTTATAAGCCTTAGAGCAACTACTAAGAAAATAATAGTTAAAAAATAGGTAGTTAAGAAATCATTAAAGGGAATTGGAACTTTCCTACATTGCTGGTAATAATATAATGCAGCCCCTTTGGGAAACAGTTTAGCTACTTACTAAAGTGTTAAACATTGAGTTACCATATGGCTCAGCAGTGTTACTACTAGGTATGCATCCAAGAGGAATAAAACATAGGTCCACAAAAAGTTGCATATGAGGATTCATAGCAGTATTATTCATCATGTCTCAAAGTATAAACAATCCACATGCCCATCATTTGATCAATGCATAAATAAGATGTGGTCTGTTAATAGAGAATAATATTATTTGGCCAGAAAAAGGAATAAAGTACTGATATACGCTATGACATGGATGACCTTTGGAAATCAGCCAAGTGAAAGAATCTAGACACAAAAGGCCAAGTGTTACAGGATTCTGATGATTTGACGTGTTCATATCAGGCAAATGTATAGAAAGTTGATTAGTGGGTTCTAAGAACCGAGGGGAGTGGAGAGTGGTTACTAATGGGCATGGATTTCTTTCCGGAGTTACAAAAATTTCCTAAAATTCTACCGTGTTAATGTTTTCACAACTCTGTGTACATACTAAGAAGGATTGAATTATCCACTTTAAAAATGGTAAACTGTCTGCTGTGTGAATATCTTAATAGAGCTATTCAAAAATTGACACAAATCATGCTTCATACTTTTTATAAAGCACTGAGTTGAAGTTAGCACCATGCAAGTGCCAAAACTCTATCCCTTCGTGCTTGCTGTGAATAAGTGGGTATATGCGTTTTACATGTATTTTACCAATGAGCAAAATGAGGCTGAGATAGGTTAAGGAACTTGTTGAGTTTCCAACACACCAATTAGGTAAAGGATACTTACAGGGAATACAAGTTTGGAATATACTACAGAAACTCTTTTTCCCATTGTGTCACAGATTTCTCTCATGAAGGCCTGTGGGTCTCACTGCTACCTTCTTACCCTGACCCCCCAGAACAACAAAAGACTCCAAAACATGAGTTTTTATTATAAAGTTCTTGGAAAATATAGAAAATGATAAGGGAGAAAATGAGCAAATAACACCCCCCCAGAACATTTTTGCATAATTATCTTTAGTTTTTTCCTCTGAATATCTATGAATATGTATTCACTTATAACATAATTCAGATCACACCATATAGATAATGATTTATATGCTCTTAAAAATTAATATCTCCTGAATAATTCACCATGGCATTGTTCCTTAGAAACATAATTTAATAACTGACTAATATTTACTCTTGTGCATGCATCATAATTTATTTAATGCCTTCACTGTTGGATATTCAAATTCACTCGAGTTTTTTAGAAAAGTGCTGTGTACACAAACCTTTGTTTGAATTTGACTATTTACTTAGGAGAGATCTCTAGAATATATGAACTTTGAAAAGATTCTTAATGTGTATAATGACATCGTTACCCTAAAGGACTTCATGAATTTTTTGTACTAACAAAGCATTTGTAGGAAAGCTGTGAAGGACACCAGTGAAGTGTACGAGTTGGGAAATCTGGGCTTGAAACTTGGCTCCTCCATAGTCTAAGTGCATGAGTCAGAATTCTGCAAGAATTCTGCAAAGAAACAGAACTGGCAGAACGTGCATGTGTGTATATAGAGAGAATGTGTTAAGGAATTAACCACAATAGTGGAGGCTTTAGTGGAACCCAAATTTGATGGGGAGGCCTGCAGATGCAGACCCAGGGAAGAGTTACCACTGGAGTCCAAATGCTGCCCCTGTTCTATTAAGGCTTTGAACCGATGAGATTTCACCCACACACACTGTGGAGGGCAATCTGCTTGACTCAAAGCCCATGGATTTAAACGCTCACCTCATCCAAAAACACCCTCACAGAAACACCTGGAGTAATGTGTGATGATGTATGTGAGCACCATAGTCCTATCAATTTGACACATGAAACTAACATCACACTAAATGCGTGTCTTGCATTTGCTCTCTACCTCTGTTATCTCATATGAAAATGGAGAATGATGTATTTACTCTTATGAATTTGGGGAAAAATAAAAGTAAAATATATGAATCATGTCTGGCACAGATTTAGCACACAATAAATATTAGCCCCTGCATTATTATATCACCTTGTCATGTCTGACAATTCTTACCATTTGGAAATCTTGCTAATCTTAAAAGCTTTCTTACTATTAGCCACTTGGGTTTTCTCCTCTAATGGGCTATTTCTGTATGTCCTTTGCTAATTTTTGATTGAGGCTTTTGTGCTTATTTTTGTGGCCATTGATACATATAAAATTTTGAAATTTAAAATCTCTTAAGTATCTATATTATTATTATTATTTTTAAAAGATTTTATTTATTTATTTGTTAGAGAGAGAGAGAAAGCACAGGCAGACAGAGTGGCAGGCAGAGGCAGAGGGAGAAGCAGGCTCCCTGCCAAGCAAGGAGCCTGATGTGGGACTCGATCCCAGGACACTGGGATCATGACCTGAGCCAAAGGCAGCTGCTTAACCAACTGAGCCACCCAGGCATCCCTCTATATTATTTTTTATCATAGCCATTAAAGTGTGTATCCATTTATGGGGCACCTGGGTGGCTCAGTGTGTTAAAGCCTCTGCCTCCGGCTCAGGTCATGATCCCAGGGTCCTGGGATGGAGCCCCGAATCAAGGCTCTCTGCTCAGCGGGGAGCCTGTTTCCTCCTCTCACTCTCTGCCTGCCTCTCTGCCTACTTGTGATCCCTGTCTGTCAAATAAATAAATAAAATATTTAAAAAAATAAAGTGTGTATTCATTTATATTAAATTTTATATGTATTCATATTATATAGAAAATTATTTAAATATTTGTATGTTTTGGATATCTTAGCTTGCAAATTCCTTGTGGGTAGGGACTGTCTATATGTTGTTTTATGACTTTTTAAGCAGCTTACAAATAGATGCTTAAGAAACTATTTGTTTATGAGAATTAAGTTCAACGTGGAACTATACTAATGGTGCTGCTCCTAAATGGCTTTCCTAGGCAAAGTAGTCTTTTGTCTTTCCTCATTTATTGCTCACCTCGCTGTTTTTCCTTCTGCATGTCCTGCAGCTGTCATTCTGTCATCTTCCTTCTGAGCTGAGTCCCAAGGGGAGGACTGCCTCTGTAGTCTTTATCCTGAGTCCCCTGGAGAAACTTTTGATTAAATGATGACGATGATGTGATAAGTATCTTCTGTTGTACACTAACCATATGCTGCACACTGTTTTAAGAACTTCGCATACAGGAACCCATCTAATTCTCACCGCAGGTGTACAAGGTAGGTGCTGTTATTACCACCAGGGTTAAATGAGAAAAGAAAGTCACAGAGAGATTTCAGATCTAGCAAAGAGTTCCTGGGTATCCACTCAGGCAGGCTGACTTCAGAGTCCATGCTCTTGAAGATGATAAGATACAGATTCCCTAGAAATTTTGATATAATCCTGTATGTCATGGTGAAGTAAATTATAAAAGGTAGCAGGACATGTTTTGACCAGGTATCAATGGCGGGGGGGTAAAGAGATAGAGGCTCCAGGGAAGGGGCAGAAAGGTAGAAAAATGTACTTTTATTTTATATAAGCCAGATTCTCAACTAGTGAGTACAACACAGGCCTTGATCAAAGAGAAAGAGCTATCAAATAGGAACAAAGACAAAGCAGTTCCATTATGTGGTCTCCAACATGTAACCAGCAAGTTTGCTGGCCATCTATGGGAAGCTATTGATCCTGTCATACGTGATGAGGTACTAGTGATTGGAGACCTTATAACAATATGCAGCATACTTCTGGATTTCAGGCAATAAATGTTCAAGTCTGCATCCCTAAGGAGTTGAGATTTTAGCCAGAATGCGGGCATGCCAACCACTAATGTTAGTGTATCATGAAAATGGCCTTCTATGAGAGTTAGAAAATGTTATGGGGATATCAAACACTAATAGCTTGAGATTTAAAAAAAACTCATAGTGAGGGTTGATAAAATAGTGAGGCTGATAAAATATGGAGGCAGTGATGTGTGAACAGAGGTACTAAATGATGGAAGGAAGTTTAACTGACAGTCAAGTGTATACAGTCTAGATGGTTGGAATGTCCCATGCGAAAGAAAGATCAGGGCACATCAGGTAAATCATTGCTCAGCATGACCTAGAACTGAGGAAAGGAGGTATCAATTCTCATGCCAACTATTTTAAATGACAGGAGTTTCTTGGGATTTCATGGTACGGAAGAATCTAAGGGTACACTGCACTCATTTGGAAAGAAGGCCTTGATTGATTGATGATGTCTGCAGTGAGTGTAGGAATACAGAGAGTAGTACTGTTGCTAAGTTCTGTAGTACTATTGCTAAGTCATTGCTTTGGTTAAGCATAAAATTGCGAAGGTGAGTTCTTGTCTTCTTACAAAGTTTTAACATATCTGGGAGGCAAAACAGGTTCACTGAAAGATTTTTTTAGCAGACGAAAAAAAAAAGATTTTTTTTAGGGACATGGTTGGAATTTCCCTTTGAAAAAGAACTCTGAAGCTATTGTACAATCCTCTCCTTGCACACACATATCCCTACTCACTGGCTGCTCACAAGACAATAAAGATAATCAGACTCTTCTTAGCTCAGGAAAACGGCCTCTATACGTCACCACTCGGGACACCTAACTAAGGTTGCTGTTTGGCTGTCATGCAGTAGATGCACTAGTTCAACCTTGCTAGTTGTTTAGTATACTTCATGTTGATGATCATTACCCAGTCTCCCAAGTGTCTCTGAGCAAGCCCCCCAACCTGGCCACTCCAGCTTTTTCAGAACCTTTCCAAAGTCAAACAACTAGTGGAATCAACCTGAAATTTAATGAGGGACCTCCAGAACAATGCTCCCAAGGGTTTCGGTCTGAATCTTTTCTGGAATTCATAAGTATCTTTTCTACACTGGTGGTAAAATATGTTTACTGCAACTTCTGCTTCAGGATAAATTCAAACACTTTAGTTATTAGGCTTCAGAAAATTTGTAAGATTTGCTAAAAGATACACCAAAGAAATCCAAGCTAAACTGAAGTAAAGCCTTTCATTTGGGCAGCTTTGGATAGAGTTTGGAACTTTACTTTTAATTCCTTGTTTTTAGAGTTGAGTGCTTATGGTTGCAAGAAGAGGATGCTTTGATGGAGATGAAACACCACAGCAATGATTCTTATCTCTGTAATGTTTATAAACCTCACTTGGGTTGAGGGATTGTTAGAGGCATGAATTCTGGGCCCTGTCACTGGAAATCTGAATCTGCTCATTTCAGATGGCGTCTGAGAAGGTAGTGTTGTTACTGTTTTTAAATGAACAGAGTTTCAGGTGATTCTGTGGCAAGTGGCATATGAGTCACATTTTAAGAAGTGCTCTTAACTCTGGCATATGCAAAGAAACTGCCCCAATAATGGATTAAACAGCACAGTTCAATTCACAGTTGTAAGCATTCTACAAATATGTAAAATAGACCAATGCTTTGTGCCTAGAGAGCAGAGGTAGGATTGAATTAGGAAATACGGCCTTTAACTTTCCAAAGGTGTTATTTATTCATACTTATTTCATAAAGGATTTGCTCTTCTATTTATATATAATTTTTAAAATGATCAAAATAAAGCACACATAACTGAAAAATCAAATAGAACTCAGATATCTTAATACAATGGAATAGTTCCCTATGCCCATACTGGTCCTCACTTCCTCCTAGCTCTCTTCCCCATTTCCTCCTTCCTGGCTTCTGTCAGCTGCACTAGCAATTTTAATGTTAAGGCTGATAACATTTACATTCTACAGTATAACCTTAATTAAGTCTGTTGGGTCCATAATCAAAGGAGCGAGACTGATACAAAGCGAAGGTCAAGCAAAGCTTTATTTCGCATCAAGAATCAAACTGACCAGCCAGGGCCATATCTTACAAAGAGGTGACCCCTCTCTGCCTTACAGACTGGCTTTTAAGGGCAAAGGCCATGTGGTTGGGCCTGGCCACGCACAGGTGGCCAATGACACAGAGAAAACTACACAGTCAGGCTAGGTCACACATAAGTGACCAATTGTGTTACAATTTACCCCATAGTAGGCATTTGAACTACCCTATCACCTTGGTCAGAATTGGTG
>RCUC01100881.1:0-19875 GCA_003697995.1 Taxidea taxus jeffersonii | reverse complement strand
AGCAAACTCAACACCCAAAGAACAAATAATCCAATCACGAAATGGGCAGAGGACATGAACAGACATTTCTGCAAAGAAGACATCCAGATGGCCAACAGACACATGAAAAAGTGCTCCACATCACTGGGCATCAGGGAAATACAAATCAAAACCACAATGAGATACCACCTCACACAGTCAGAATGGCTAAAATGAACAAGTCAGGAAATACCAGATGCTGGCCAGGATATGGAGAAAAGGGAACCCTACTACACTTTTGGTGGGAATGCAAGCTGGTGCAACCACTCTGGAAAACAGCATGGAGGTTCCTCAAAAAATTGAAAATAGAGCTACCTTATGACCCAGCAATTGCACTACTGTGTATTTACCCTAAAGATACAAACGTAGTGATCCGAAGGGGCATGTGTACCCAAATGTTTATAGCAGCAATGTCCACAATAGCCAAGTTATGGAAAGAACCTAGATGTCCCTCAACAGATGAATGGATAAAGAAGATATGGTGTATATATACAACGGAATACTATGCAGCCATCAAAAGAAATTAAATCCTACCATTTGCAACAACATGAATGGAACTAGAGGGTATTATGCTTAGCGAAATAAGTCAATCAGAGAAAGACAACTATCATATGATCTCTCTGATATGAGGAAGTGGAGATGCAACAGGGGTGGGGGTTAAGGGGGTAGGACAAGAAAAAAATGAAACAAGATGGGATCGGGAGGGAGACAAACCATAAGAGACTCTTAATGTCATAAAACAAACTGAGGGGGGTGGTGGGGAGAGGGGTTGGGAAAGGGTGGTGGGGTTACATTATATGTTTAAATAAAAATAAAATTAAAATTAAAAAAAAAGAACAAACATTATTATGAATAATGAATGAAAATAATATTTCCGTTGATTGCAGGACTCTAATTTTACAAAGGACAGAATTTCACAAGATATACAGTAAAACCATGAGTTATCTACATTAAGGGAATTACCTATGATAATGGGAACAATTTTTCCTTCTTTCATGAATTCTTTTGTGAATTATAGATATAGAGATAATAATGAGCTAAGAACCAGAAACCTGAAATTTATTCACAGCTGTGGTAATTATTATATTAATTGTAGAATATCATAAAATTAATGAGACTTGGTATTTTAATCTGTAAAATGGAATACTAATATTTACCCTTTGTACTCCATACAATTCTTGGAAGAATCAAGAAAATATATATTAAATTACTTTCTAAATTATAAAACACTCTAAAGTTATAATTATATATAATCCTTTTACCCATGGAGAATGTATAACTGTTCTCTTCAGAATAAAGCACATAAAAGAGAGCCATACACTTTGAGACTCAGAAATTGTCCTATGCATTAATGACATGCTATAGAATCCACTGTGTGTCTATCCCACTTGAACAAAGCATTGATTGACCAAAGAAGACTTTAAGCTTAGGCAGGAAACCAGAGCTTTCTCAGTATCTCTACCTTATCCAGTATGCTTTATTTAGTTTCAAAAATTTTAAAGGACAGATACCTTGTTCAAACAAAACACTGCCAAAGTAGCACACATTATTTATTGGTAAATGTTTTTACCTTACAACTGTAGCATCCAGGGTTGCCTGCATGGCTCTGTAGGTTAAATGTCTATTTTTTGGCTCAGGTCATGATCCCAGAGTCCTCGGATCAAGCCAGGCTTCAGGATCCCTGCTCCTTGGAGAGTCTGCTACTCCTTCTCCCTCTCCTTCCCTGCAACACATGCTACTTCTGCTCTCTTCTACTCTCTCTCAAATAAATAAACAAAATCATTTAAAAATGTAGCATCCATTATATCCTCAAATTTTAAATGCTCAATGAGAACAATTATGTTTTTGTCTCTTAGAAAAGATATTTGGGACAAATCAGGCAAAACAGATCCTTTTTTTTCCAATTTAGTTTTCAAATGCTGTGTTTTTCTCAGATTCTAACACAAAACAGAAATGGCTGTGCCTATGCTCTGATGTAAGTGTGTGTGTGTTTAATAAATGAACTCCAGGAAAATTTAAAATCTGATCTAATTACTTGCTTACAGTTTCAGAAAGCCAATACCATCCAAAAACTCTTCTAAAAAGAGACATATCAAGAAAAGAAGAATATTAATTACATTAAATTAAAGATGAAGCTCTTGGAAATAAATTTTCAGTTAAGAGATAGGATTTTTTTCCTAACATTTTGCTACTCTGTATTGAAATGCATATTTAATCCTGCCTGCTCCTTCCTGTTCCTTAGATAGTGCTAGTGCACAGCATGTATTTTATTGTTGTGACATATCAACAGTATGACTCATCTCCTAAAATAATCATGTGCTTAAATCACTTTGGTTCTTTTGCTTCTCTGATCCAGGGTGATTGTGCTAAAGCCCAGCAGGAGAGATTCTTTCATAACCTGAGCCATTGGCTTTCAGACTGGAATTTTTGGAATCATAGACATTTTGGATCATTCAGCAGATAGGCCATTTTCACAAAGGCCTATATATGTGGAAATCCTCTCTGTGGAAATCCTGAGATTTCCACTTCCTCTATGTGGAAAACCTGAGAACCTATGCAGAGTGAGAGCTTAGTCACAGATATTGGAAAACCTCTCAATGCATTTTAAAGACTTGTTTATTATAATCTATAATCTACTCTCTTCACGTATTTCCAGGATTCAATAGTGTTATCAACTATAATTATGATACTGTACATTAGACCTTTAGACTTATTCATTCTACATAAATGCAATTTTATACCCTTTGGTCAACATCTCCCCATTATCTCCATCCCTCTTGCCCCTGATAACTACCATTCTGATCTTTGCTTCTATGAATTTAACCTTTTCATATTCCATATATCAGTGAGATCATGTACTGCTTGTCTTTCTGCTCCTGACTTAACTCACTTAGCGTAATGTCCTGGTTCATCAGTGTTGTTGCAGGTGGCCAAAATTTAAATCTCTGTAAGTGGGTCAAGGAACTTGAATTTTAAATATGCACCCTAGTTAAATCTGATGGAGAGTCTATGGATTACTCTTTGAGAAATATCATTGTAGTTATTGCATATCCCAGAAACTTTATAATCTTGTTTGTAAGTCACTTGAAAACAAATAAACAAACTAACAAACAAACAACAGGAAATCATTCTTGATCCTTATAAATCTTTATAAATACTGACAGATTAGTATATGGGCACAGAGATGAATCATCCCCAGGATTACTTTACTGTTACTTCCATGATTACTGGGAAATTAAGATAGACACTACAGTTTAGATAATAAACTGCCTGCAAGGTAAGATGAGAAGCTCATCAATATAGTCCTGACCAAAATATTTTCTTTCACATACTCACAGTGCCAAGAAATCTACTATTAAAAATGTTTTCTGGTATATCTCAAATACTTTTTCTCTTATTTCTTTTTACTTTTTTATTAGCACAAAGTGTATTATTTGTTTCAGGGGTACAGGTCTGTGATTCATCAGTCTTACACAACACCCACCACAACACATACCTTCCCCAGTTGTCCATCACCCAGCCACCACATCCCCCCACCCTCTGCCCTCTAGCAACCTTAAGTTTGTTTCCTAAGATTAAGAGTCATTTATGGTTTCTCTCCCTCTCTGGTTTCATTTTGTTTTATTCTTTTTCCTCTCTTCCCCTATGATCCTCTGCTTTACTTCTTAAATTCCTCATTATCAGTGAAGATTTTTAAATTGATTGCCTACTATAATCAAGAAATTGTTCTAACTCAGATAATCTTGCACTGTTTGCACTAAAGTACAAAGTTACTTATGTAAACACATTTATAATCTGCATTGGTTTGTAAAATAGGTAGTAACTGACTTCTATATAGAACTTATTATGGTTCACATAGTCATCAAAGTGTTTTATATGTATTAACTCTCCAAACAATTCTATTGTGGACACTATTATTATTATTATTATATCGATGAAACGGCTAAGAACAAAAGTTTAAAACAAGTTCCCTAAGACCACAGAGCTAGTGAATGATAGAGCTAGGATTTAAATCTAAAATGTCTGTCTTAGTCACTGTGCTAGCGTGAGATGGTCAAACACATTTTCTCTGGAACAATAATATGGTCCTAGTGAAACAGAGTAGCTTTGTAATTTTTATTGAGGAGAAGGCAGAAAAAAAGGCATAGAGATACATAAAAACAGGAAGTAGAAGGGAATCAAATCTAAGGATTCTTCATAACCTTGCTGACCTTTTTTTTTTTTTTTTTTGAAGTCAGAACGGGCTTTCTACCTCTTTATACCACAGTGAGATAATTATCCCTCACATTTGTGTAACACTTAATTTATAAATCCCTTCCAAACCTTTTCTTTTATTTGAAAACTGTAAAAGTACACATAATTGGCATTGTTTTCTCTATAGATGAAGAAACTGAGGCACAAAAGGAATAAATTCCAAAGTTATACAGATAATTTCAATCTAATTATTTGGATTTTAGTCTAATTTTTGAAAATACCTTGATATATTTATCATTTTTAACCCTATAAAGACAGGAAAAAGTGTGAGACAAAAGAACTGTGGAAAAGGAGCATGAAATTTGCTGATTTTCTCTTAGCCTTACTAAAAAATTATAATGAAGAAACAGAAGACACAGATAGATTTGACATGCAGTATAACCCCAAAGCATCACATTCCTTTAATGTTAGTAACAGTAGCTAAGTCTCACACTTTCTTGTGAATTTTTATAAAACAATATTGGAATGGGTAAAAAAAAAGAAGGAAAATGTACATCTGCAGTAAGTAAACAAATTCTTAAAGAAATCAAGAGAGACTTCAACTTCCGAATCCAGGATTTTCCATATCCTACTATTTGAGGAAATGTGTTCCAACTCTACCATCCTTGTCTCTTAAAATGGAGGTCAGGCCAAATTAACTGTTATGTAAATAAGCCAATATTTGTTTATTAAGCACCTACTGCAGGCCGAGCCCCATGCTAATCTTAATAACAGTAATACAAGATGAAGGATTACTCTATTTGTTTTCATGCCTAAGGCCTTGAAAGGGTTTCTAAAAATTTTTTAAAAAGTGTTGCTACATTTAACCCTATAAAACATCTGCATATAGGACACCACAGTATAAAACTTTACTTAAATGAACTGAGACCTCCAAAAAAGACAGCATTGTTATGTCACTTAGAAATTTTAACTATATCAGCAAAATCTATCATTTCAGGGGCAAAATTAACTTAAAGCAAAAAATGTCCAGCAGAAATCATTATGGCCATGGACACTAAGTGCAGGAAAAATGCCCCTGGACACAATTTCACAAACTGTGCAATATTTAGTCATTTGCAAAGGTTTCATAGACTGTTTGTGAGCATTATAAAAAATCCTGTGAACATACTAGGAAAACCTACTGAGGACACTAAGGGTGCTGAGTATTTGTACTGCAGAGATTTGCTTTGAAAATATTTAGAGGTCATGCACTATCAGAGATGATGAAACACAGAGCAATATACCTATTGTTATTAATATGGCCTAATGTTTATCCTTTATCTCTGCCTTTATAGCCTGAGGGAATACATATTACTGGAAAATTGCCAATTAGTCACAGACAATGATATGTCTGTGGTATCTTTTGCTATATCTGTCCATTCTTTTCCACTTCTACTGCTACTGGTCTAATTCCAAGCCCTCTTCAACTTTGACTTGGATAACTACAACAGGGTGTCAATAGCTCCCCGCCCATATCAATCCAATTCATTTTGAACATTTTCAACTCTGACTTTCAATTACTCTCCACTATTGAGGGGATGGCATCAAAATAAATATCTAAAATGTAAAACAACTGCTAGTCTTGCCTTTTTAGTGTTATCTCCATTTTTTGTAAATACATGGTTCTGTTCAAATTTATTTTCAGTGACCTCCTCTTACTAGCTAAATCCAATTTTCAGTGTTTTCCTTCTTGATACCATTATAACACCTGACACTGTTGGTAACATCTTCCTGGAAACTCTTTTCTTCCTTGGATTTGTATTATTAAGAATTACCTTCTTCATTCTATGAATTCTGCTTTTTAATCTCTGTTGTTGGCTCCTAATTATAATTCCCTATTTTTGGACAATGAACAGTTAGCCTTCACTTTTACTCTAAAAAGGTAAGTCTAAGTAATTAGACAGAAACTTCTCTTTCATATATTTAACAATACTGCACTCTACACTTAAAGCTTGTTAAGAAGGTAAGAAAAGAAACCTTTTCATAACTTCCTGCTATCAAATGTTCCAACATTATTGCATCTGCATCTTTTCTTTACATATATTATATTATTAGGGGTTGCATCAACTCTTATTTAAATTCAATTTCTCTGCTAGAAGGGAGGCGAGTGTGGGTGGGAGGATGAGGTAATTGGGTGAGGGGCATTAAGGAGGGCACTTGATGTAATGAGCACGTGGTGTCATATGCAACTGATGAATCACTAAATACTATCCCTGAAACTAATAATAACTTTATGTTAACTAACTTGAATTTAAAAATCTTTTTATTTTTTTTCCTTTTTTAAAAAAAAAATTATTTAAACATATAATGTAACCCTTGTCCACGATAGCCAAGTTATGGAAAGAACCTAGATGTCCATCAACAGATGAATGGATAAAGAAGATGTGGTATATAAAAACCTTTTTAAAAAGTCAATTACTTGTGTTCTAAATTCTCTTCCTTCCATGTTCTCAGTAACATTATACTAAAAATTTCCCCTGCTATGTTCTCAAACCACCCCCACTCCAGGGTTCATAATGCACATTGGCTTGATGAATGCTCATGTAAAACTGGAAGAAAATACTTCTTCTTGTTCTTACATATTTTGTTTCTCTCTCTTGACTGTATTATTCTCATAAATAGTTTCACATGCTCAAACCTCTTTATAATAACAAATAAAAGAACTCCTAAAACTCTAAACATCTCTCTAAGTATCTGACCCTTCCACTAACACTGGGGATGAATGAGACTTAATAAAGTGGTTTAAGTTAGGACTAGTCAGCACTTTACTTTCCCTTCATCCTTGGTGTCAGCAGGACCCAGCAAGAAGCTGGACACAGTCCACAATGAAAGAGTCCAAATTAGAAAATGTACAAAAGACATGAACAGAAATTTTACCACAGAGGATATACAGGCAAGTAAGGACATAAAACGTATTCAATATCACTAGCAACTAGATAAATATGAATCAAAACCACAATGAGATTACTCCACATCTATCATGATGGCTCAAATTAAAAAAAAAAAAAATGATGGCAACACCAAATACTGGTGAATATGTAAAGAAATTGGGTTACTTTTATGTTGCTGTTGGTAATTTAAAGTGGAATAGCTAGTCTGGAAAATAGTTTGCCAATTTCTTATAAAGCAAAACATTAAGTTGTCATACAATCCTGTCATTGCAATTTTGGGCATTTATCATAAGAAATTGAAAACTTATTTTCATATAAAAACTTATACATGAATATGCATTGCCACTTTATTTGTAACAACCCAAAAATGAAAAGAGCCTAAATATTCTACAAAGGAGAGTGGTTAAGCAAATTATGATATTTTCATGGAACTACACAACAGTAAAAAGGAATGAACTCCTAATACACACAACTTGGATGAATCTCCAGAACATCACACTAACTGAAAAAGTTAATTCTAAGAGGTTACATACTGAATGATTTCATAACCTTCATAACCTTCTAAAATGACAGAATTATAAAAATAGATAACAGATTAGCAATTGCCAGAAGTGAGAAATGTGGGAGAATGATGAGGGAAGTGGCTGTGACTTATGACATTGTAACAAGAAAGATCCTTATGATGATAATATTCTTCTGTAACTTTCTTTTAATTTGTATAATTGAAGTGTAGTTAGCATATACTGTTATATTAGTTTCAGGGTACAACATAGTGATTCAATAATTCTGTACATTACTCAATGCTTGCCATGGTAAGTGTATTCACCATCTCTCACCATTTGACCTTATTGCAATATTGATGGCTGTATACATGTTAATATCATAGTTGTGTTGTTGTACTACAGTTTTTCAAGATACTACCATGGGAAAAAAAAAAAAAGATACTACCATGGGGAAAAAATTGGGTAAAAAGTACATAAGTTCTCATTATATTATTTCTTACAACTCTATATGAATAATTATCTTAAAATAAAAGGTTTAATTTAAAATATTTGACTGTACATGTGCATTGATACCTAGCTTCATACATACATTCATATCTAGCTATTGTTTTTTTTTTTAAGATTTTATTCATTTATTTGGCAGACAGAGATCACAAGTAGGAAGAGAGGCAGGCAGAGAGAGAGGGGGAAGCAGGCTCCCCGCTGAGCAGAGAACCCCATGCGGGACTCGATCCCAGGACCCTGAGATCATGACCCAAGCCGAAGCAGAGGCTTTAACCCACTTTGCCACCCAGGAGCCCCTCTAGCTATTGTTTTAACTATATCTTTCCTTTCACAAAGTTTGGAAAGAATTATCTATAATTGCAGTCTCAATCTCCTCACATTTCACTCAATTATTAACTAATCTAACTTTCACCACTATTATGCCACCATTTCAACCATCTATATGCTGGCTAATCCAATAGTTATTTTTTGTTTATATTTTACCTCACCTTTCAATTAAACTTTGCATTGTTGACTACTTCCTTATTGAAACACATTTTTAAATTGACATTTGTTACATCACAGTCTTTTGTATTTTCTCCTGCTTTTATGGCTACTCATTTCTTGGGTCCTTTGCCAGTTATGTTCTTCTGAACATTAAATTTTAATTTTGTAAGGCCCAGAATTGAGTCCTCTTATCTTCCTATAATAAGCCTATTTCCTAGGCAATATTCTCAAGAGTAAAATCTCATTTAAAAAAAATGTGTAATAACACCATGGGTCCCGGACAAGAGGAGCTCTTTACTTAAGAGGATATTTCATCTCATAAATGCATAAAAAATGTATTATATAATCACAGGTTTCTTTGACATTCATGATCCTCTACACAGCTGAATCTAAGACACCATGCACTCACTGTCACACAATGGACACTCACTTCAGGAAAAATCTTTTCCTTATTCCTTATTCCTGCCCTTAAAATGGAATCTGAAAGATCTGAGTATTTTTGAGTGGGGCCACTACTACTGTCAGAGATGGACTCTTCTTAAGCATGCAGAGAAACTTTGAGAGGTGAAGCTTATAGGTGAAAGAAAATAAAAATTAGTGAACATTTCAAATCCTCTTTAGATAAATGTAACAGATTCTTGCCTAAGAAAGTATAATTTCCTGATAGTCCTAAGCATTCCATTCTCGGTTCGTTTCATAGTTATGGAGGTACTTGCAAATTAGCAATTTATTCTCAATAGTTGCACTGTGAGAGGAGCATTTTACAATATTAAACAATTCACATCATATATATATATATATATAATTAAAATATATAAAATATATATTCCATGGATTTTCACATTAGTAGCTATATGGCTTTACATGCTAAAATTGTACAGAGTAAAATACATTAATAATATCTAGTGAAATTAAGACCCTTAAAATAGTCAGCTTTGTACAGACATATTTTACTTCATTTTAATCCTATATTATGATTGTTACTTTGACTTTTAATTTTCATAGATTTTTGAATATTTTATAACAAAAATATTGCAAGTATTCATAAATTGATTTTAATTTTAAAATATTTTTAAGGTGTGTTTTTATAATAGTACAGTTAACTATTTTTTGGTTTTATTTAAATTCCACTTAGTAACATATAGAGGATTATTCATTTCAGAGTAGAATTTAGTGATTCATCAGTTGCATATTACATCAAGTGCCTTCCTTAATGTCCATCACCCAATTACCACAAACCCCTACCCACCTCCCCTCCAGTAAAACTCAGCTTGTTCTCTATAGCTTAAAGTCTCTAATGGATTCTCTCCCTGTCTGTTTTTGTTTTGTTTTGTTTGTTTTGTTTTTTTCTTATTTTATATTTTCTTCCCTTATCCTATGCTCATTTGTTTTGTTTCCTATATTCCACATATAAGTGAAATCATATGTGTGTCTTACTCTGACTGACTTATTTCATTTAGCTTCATACACTCTAGTTTGAGTGATGTCCTTGCAACTAGCAAGATTTCATTATTTTTGATGGCTGAGTAATATTCTATTATTCATATATAATCATATATATAATCACTTTTTCTTTATCCAATTATCTATAATGGACTTCTCTGCTCTTTCCATAATTTGACTATTATGGACATTGATACTATAAACATTAGGGTACATGTGTCTCTTTGAATCACTATGTTTATATCTTTGGGTAAATACCATGTAGTGCAATTGTTGGGTTGTAGGGTAGTTCTATTTTTTTAAAACTTTGAAGAACTTCCATACTGTTTTCCAGAGTGGCTATACCAGTTTGCATTCCCACCAACAGTAAAAGTGTTCCTCTCTCTCTGCATCCTTACGAACACTTGTTGTTTCCTGAGTTGTTAATTTTAGCCATTCTGACCAGTGTGTGGTGGCATCTCACTATGGTTTTGATTTGTTTTTCCTTGATGATGAATGATGTTGAGCACTTTTTATGAGTTTGTTAGCCATTTGTATATCTTCTTTGGGGAAATGTCTGTTCATGTATTATGCCATTTCTTGACTGGATTTTTTGGGGGGAGGATGTTAAGTTTGAAAATTCCGTTATAGAATTTGGATACTAGTCCTTTATCTGAGATGTCACTTGCAAATATCTCCTACAATTCCATTGGTTGGCTTTTATTTTTCTTTAAATTTCATAAAATTTACTATTATTACTGGAGGTTTCAGGAAGAATTTAATTTAATTTAATTTAATTTTTTTCTTGAAAAAATGACATTTATTTTCTTCAAATTGTGTACTGAATTTTTTTGTTACTTCTTATTCTTTCCTATGAAGGTTATTTATTTAAAGGTATATTTATTTTTAAAAGGTAAAATCAGGAGCATTAAGTATGCAACGTTATAGATAGCTAAAATAGTTCTTTGTGGTACACATCAAAATTAAAATTCTTATGGATAAACTCAATTTTGCCAACTAAAAAAATAACACTGGAAGAAAAACAAAAACAAAAGTCTTTTTTAAGGAAGCAACAGCAACAAAAACCTTTATAAAGAATTTGATATATTTTAGTTAATTATAATTTTCTATTATTATTTTTGGTAACAAATATCTGTTACTGTTATATATTATTTGTGGTACCAAGTATACATTTTTGAGTCATGTACAGTTTTATTTTTCCTTTTTTATTTAAGTCAATTAATTAACATATAGTATATTATTAGTTTCTAAGGTGGAATGCAGTGATTCATTAGTCTTATATAATACCCAGTGTTCGTTACATCACATCCCCTCCTTAATGTTCATCACTCAATTACCTCATCCCTCACCTGCCTCTTCTTCTTAAACCTTCAGTTTGTTTCCCATGATTAAGAGTCTCCTATGGTTTGTCTCCTTCTCCTTTTTTGTCTTGTTTTTCCCTCCCTTCCCCTATGCCTTTTAGTTTTGTTGATTGTTTCCTTTGCTATGCAAAATCTTTTCATCCTGATGAAGTTCCAATAACTCATTTACACTTTTGTTTCCTTTGCCTCTGGAGACTTGTCCCTCAAGAAGTTGATGTGGCCAATGTCAGAGGTTGCTGTGTTCTCTCCCCTAGGATTTTGATGAATGCCTGTCTCACATTTAGGTCTTTCATCCATCTTTGAGTTCATTTTTGTGTATAATATAAGAAAAATTTTGTGTATAATGTAAGAAAATTGTCCAGTTTCATTTTTCTGCATGTGGCTGTCCACTTTCCCCAATATCATTTGTTGAAGAGACTGTCTTTTTTACATTGGGTATTCTTTCCTGCTTTGTTGAAAATTAGTTGAGGGTCCATTTCTTGGTTGTCTACTCTGTTCCATTGGTCTATGTGTCTCTTTTTGTGCCAGTACCATACTGTCTTGATGATTACAGCTTTGTAATATAGCTTGAAGTCTGGTATTGTGATGTATCCAGCTTTGGTTATCACTTTCAACATTCTCTTGGCTGTTCTCGGTCTTTTCTGGTTCCATACACATTTTAGGATTATTTGTTGCAGCTTTGTGAAAAATATTAATGGTATTTTGATAGGGGTTGCATTGAATGTGTAAATTGCTTTGGGTAGTATAGACATTTTTTTAAAAATTTATTTATTTGACAGACAGATCACAAATAGGCAGAGAAGCAGGTAGAGAGAGAGGGAGAAGCAGGCTCCCTGCTGAGCAGAAAGCCCGATGCAGGGCTCAATCCCAAGGTCCTGTGATGATGACCCGAGCTGAAGGCAGAGGCTTTAACCCACCGAGCCACCCAGGCACCGCTAGATATTTTAACAATATTTGTTCTTCCAATCCAGGAGCGTGGAATATTTTCCATATCTTTGTGTCCTCTTCAATTTCTTTCATAAGTGTTCTATTTTTTTCAGCATATAGATCTCTTACCTCATTGGTCAGGCTTATTCCTAGGTATCTTACGAGTTGTGGTGCAATTGTAAATGGGTTTAATTCATTGATTTTTTTTCTCTCTGTTGCTTCATTTTTGGTGTATATAAATACAACACACTTATATGCATTAAATTTTTATCCTGAGACTTTGGCTAATTCCTGTATCATTTCTAGCAATTTGGGGGTGGAGTCCTTTGGATTTTCTACCTAGAGTATCATTTCATCTGCAATCAGTGGAAGTTTGACTTCTTCCTGGCTGATTTGGATATCTTTTATTTCTTTTTGTTGTCTTGATTGTTGAGGTTAGGAATTCTAATTTGATACTGAACAACAGTGGAGAATGTGGGCATCCCTGTCATTTTCTTGATTTTCCCCCTTAGAGAATTATATTAATTATGGGTTTTTCATAGATGGCTTTTATGATATTGGGATATGTATGCTCTATCCCCACATTGTGAAGAGTTTTAATCAAGAAAGGATGCTGTACTTTGTCAAATGCTTTTTCTGCATCTATTACGATTATTATATGGTTCTTTTCCTTTCATTTATTTATGTAGTGTATCACATTGATTGATTTGTGGACATTGAACCAACCTTGTGGCCCAGGAATAAACCCCACTTAGTTGTGTGAATAATCCTTTTAATGTACTGTTGGACCCTATTAGCTAATATTTTGGTTCCTCAAAAGGTTGAAAACAGAGTTACCCTACGACCCAGCAATTGCACTCCAGGGTATTTATCTCAAAGATAAAAAGGTAGTGATACAAAAGGGCACCTGCACCTCAATGTTTATAACAATAGCTAAACTATGGAAAGGTCCCAGATGTCCATTGACAGATGAATGAATAAAGATGTGGGATATATATATATCCCACATCTTTATTCATTGCATATATATATATATATATATATATACATATATATATATATATATATATATATGTATATGACAGAGTTTCATTTTTATGGCTAATATTCCATTGTATATGTGTGTATACATATATACACTATAAATGCATAGTGTATACACTATACATATATATGTATAGTGTATACGTATGTATGCCCCGTATGTGGCATTTAATAAACAAAATAAATGAACAAAGAAAAAAAAGAGCGAGGGAGACAACAGACTCTATACTATTGAGAACAAAATGATCATTGTCAGAGAGAAGGTGGGTGAAATCGGTGATGGGGATTAAGGAATAAACTTGCCATTATGAGAACTGGTTGCTGTATAAAATTTTTGTATCAGTATATTGTATACCTGAAACTAACACTGTATATTAACTATACCAGAATTAAAAGAAAATCTTCAATAGCACAGTTTAAGTTTTAAATTAAGTTTTAATTACTGTGTTATAATAACTATTAGTAACTACATTAAATACAGACTTTGGGGGCACCTGGGTGGCTCAATGGGTTAAGCCTCTGCCTTCAGCTCAGGTCATGATCTCAGGGCCCTGGGATCAAGCCCCACATTGGGCTCCCTGCTCAGCAGGGAGCGAGCCTGCTTCCCCCGCCCCTGTCTACTTGTGATCTCTCTCTATATATCAAATAAATTTAAAAAATCTAAATACAGACTTTGGTGCTATTAAGAAACACTATGCAAATAACAGATGAGCATCACTGTCACTGACAAATCACACATTTTTTTTCAAATTCTGTTAGTGATTTTTCACTACATGTGTTATTCAGCTCATACACAGACAGATAAGTGTGTAGTTGTGTTGCTTCCTTGTCTCAAAATAGTAAACCACGTTACACATTACAAAGATGGATAATCAGAAGTCAGACTTAACCAACAAAGATGCAAGTGAGAAATGTGGCAAAAAAGTGAAACATGATATGTTGGAGGCTAAATTTTAATAGAATGAAAGTACATTTTTTAAAAAGTACATGAACCTGGGAATGTTAACACTAAACCATAATTTCAGTGACTTCAGATATTCAGTCAGAAGAATCTAATGAAAGTGAAATCATCAACATAAGTAGAAAATTGTGATGAAAAGGGCGAAGTCTGTTCAAAGGAAGGGACACCAGTAAAACGTTTCATATTGAAGGAATCCTCAAACATTTTCCATAGCATCAAAGTGCGAATGATATTTTGGAAGATGGTCCAGACTTAGAAGTATGATCAGTTTTGCTAGGGTATAGAAATGATACTCACTTTAGGGATTCCTGGGTGGCTCAGTCATTAAGCATCCAATTTTAGCCTCAGGTCATGATCTCAGGGTCCTGGGATCAAGTCCCACATCAGGATTGTTGCTCAGTGGAAGCCTGCTGCTCCCTCTCTCTCTGCTACTCACTTTCTCTCTTTCTCAAATAAATAAATAAAATATTTGAAACAAAAAAAGGTGCTCATTTTGTATTGCAAGGTACACAAGATGAAGGAGGCAAATGCTGTTCAAACTAATCTCTTCTGATATTTTTTACAAATAAATAATGTATGATATTTTAAATATATGTTTATATTCATGTAAAAATTTGTTTATTCAATGTGTTAAATATACATTTTAAATATAGTGTTATAAATAGTACAGTATTAGAAATAAATATTAGTTCTGTATTTGTTAATTTTTCTATATAATTATAATGCAGAGTGAGAATTTTAAAGTCTTAAATACATATTTTTAAATATCTGTAGTCTCTGATATCTCCACTTAATACTTCTTTTGCTCACATTCATACATTTTCAATGATTTTCAATTGTGGTAAAATACACATAATATAAAATATGCTGTCTTAACCATTATTAAGTGTATAATTCAGTGTCATTAAGTACATTCAAATTGTGCTACCATTATCATGATCCATCTCCAGAAATCCTTCCATTTTGTGAAACTGAAACTCTATACCCATTAAACAGAAACTCTCCACACCTTCTTTCTCTAGCTCCTGGCAACAATCATTTCACTTTGTATATCTATGAATTTGACTAGTCTAGGTAGCTCATATAAATGGAATTGTAAGATATTTTTCCTTTTATAACCGTTTTTATCACTTATTATAATATCCTTAATGTTCATCCTCATTGTAGTATGAGCCAGAACTTTCTTTTCTTTTTTTTTTTTTAATTTTAATTGCAACATAGTTAACACACAGTATTAGTTTCAGGTGTACAATATAGTTATTCAACAGTTCTATGTAATACTTAATGCTCATCAAGATAATTGTACTCTTAATTCCCTTCACCTATTGCACCCATAGCCCACCCAGCTACCCTCTAGTAGCAATTTGTTTGTTCTCCATAGTTAGGAATTTCTTTCTTAAGACTGAATAATATGTTAGTACATACACTTGCATTTTGTTTATCCATTCATCTGTTGATGGACATTTGAATTGCTTTTGTCATTTGGCTCTTGTGAATAACAATGCTAAGCACATGGGAGTACAAGTATCAGTTGGAGTCCCTGTTTTCAATAATGTGGGTTATGTATGCAGGAGTCTAATTGCTGGGGACACCTAGGTGGCTTAGTCAATTAAGCATCTGCCTTCAGCTCATTTCATGATCTCTGGGTCCTCAGATCAAGCCCCATATCAGGCTCTCTGCTCAGTGGGGAGCCTGCTTCTCCCTTTCACTTTCCCTCTGTGCTTTCCCTCTCTCTCCATTTCTCAAATACAGCATATTTATTTATTTATTTATTTATTTTTAAGATTTTATTTATTTACATATTTATTTATATATTTATTTTAAAGATTTATTTATTTACAAACAGAGATCACAAGTAGGCAGAGAGGCAGGCAGGGGGTGGGGGAAGCAGGCTCCCCATTGAGCAGAAAGCCTGATATGCAGCTCGATCCCAGGACCCTGAGATCATGACCTGAGCTGAAGGCAGATGCTTTAACCCACTGGGTCACCCAGGAGCCCCAATAAATAAAATATTTTTAAAAAGAAGTGTAATTGCTGAATCGTTTTCTAATTCTATATTTAATTTCTTGAGGAACTAGGATATTTTCCATAGTGGCTGCACTGTTTTGCATTCCCCCCAACAGTTCCCAAAAGCTCAGATTTTTCTACATCTTCTGCCAACATTTTGTTGTTTCCCATTTTTAATGGATAATATTCACCTTAATGAGTGCAAATTGATATATCATTGTAGTTTTTATTTGAATTTCTCTAATACTGATGTTGAACTATTTTTATGTGCTTATTGGTCATTTGTATATCTCATTTGGAGGATTCTCTATTCAAGTATTTTGCCAATTGTTATTCAGTACGTTTTTTTTGTTCTTAATCTGTAAGAAACCTTTATATCTTATTAGATACATGCTTTGCAAATATTTCCTCTAATTCTATAGGTTGCCTTTATACTGTGTTCATTGTGAAATTTGACGTACAGAAGTTTTAAGTTTTGGTATAGCATAAATTATCTCTTTTTACTTTTGTTGCCTGTGCTTGTGGTGTTGCATCCAAGACATCCCTGCCAAATCTATTTTCCTGAAGATTTACTCCTGTGTTCTTCTAACAGTTTTATAGCTGTAGCTTTTATATTTAAATTTTAAAAACATTTTGTCATTTTTATATGCTATAAAATAAGAATCTAACTTTATCCTTTTGCATGAGGACATAAAATGTTTCAAATAGCAATTCCTGAACACTGTCCTTTCCTCATTTACTGATATTGACACACTTGTTGAAAAATCATTTGAACATATATGCAAGGGTTATTTTGTGGGCTCCATATTCTATTGAATTGGTGTTTGTTTCCATTTTTTATCAGTACCACACTGTTTTGATTATTGTACCATTGTAATAATATTAGAAAATAAGAAGTGTGAGCACTCTTAGTTTTTTTGTTTTGTTTTGTTTTGTTTTTTTTCAAGACTGGTTGCCTTGCATTTCTGGAGAAGGCTTATGCATTTTAGTGTGATTTTTTAATACTTGAAAAAAATATTGTGATTTTGTTAGAGATTGCACTGAAACCATAAATAACATTGGGTAATATAAAATACTAATATGAAACCTTCCAATTCATGAAAATGAGATGTCTTTTTACTTATTGGACTCTATTTCAGCAATAATTCTAATTTTTAGTATACAAGTTTTTCGCCTCCTTGGTTAATTTTATTCTTAATTCTTTTCATGATATTATAACAGGAATTGATTTTTTACATTACTTTTTGGATTATTTATTTTTTATGTGCAGAAAAATAAGTGATTTTTTGTGTTGATTTTTATCCTTCAACATTGATTAATTCAAATATTTTTCTAGTTTTTGTAGAATTTTCTACATATAAGATAATGTCATATTCAGAGATAATTTTATTTCTCCCTCTACTGTTCGGTTACTGTTTATTTCTTATTCTTGACTGTTTGTTCTGTCTAGAATTTATAATACATTTTTGAATAGAAGTGGTAAAAGTAGTCAACCTTAACTTATACCTGACCTTAACAGAAATGTTTTCTGGTTTCACTATTGAACATGATGCTAGCTATGGCTTTTCCTTATCTGATGTTTATTATGTTGAAGTAGCTTATTTATGTTCCTAGGTTGTTGAGAGTGTTTATTATGAAAAGGTAGTGGAAATTTGTCAACTGTTTATTTTTTTCTGCTGCAATTAAGGTGACCATGTGTTATATATTTTTCCTGTATTCTGTTAATTGGTATATTATATTGATTGATGTTTGTATTTTGAAACATCATTGCATTCCACGAATACATCCCATTTGATAATGGTGTGTAATTCTTTTAATGTGGTGTTGCATTCTTTTTGCATATAGATAAGCTTCAGAAATATTGTGGTTTTGTGTTCATACTACCACAGTAAAGTGAGGTCAAGTAGTTATTTTTGTTTTACAGTGCATAAAGATGTTGTGTTTACAATATATCTATTAAGTGTGCAAAATAATTATGTATTAATTAAAATGTATGTAACAATTTAAAATAACTTATTGTTAAAATGTTAATGATCATCTGAGATTTTAGGAAGTCATAATCTTTTCTAGTGGAGGTTCTTGCCTCACTATTGATGGCTGTTCACTTATCAGGGTATTGGATAATAAAGGTTGAGGTAGCTGAGGCTTTTTTATCCATTTACTCTTTTTTATTGAAGTACAGTTGACACATAATGTTATATTAGTTTCAGACGTACAACATAGTGATTCAACAATACTATACATGATGCTATGCTGATTATAAGTGTAGTTACCATCTGTCTCAATGCAACAGTATTAAAATGTCACTGACTATATCTCCTATGCTGAACATTTTATTCCCGTTACTTATTCATTCCATAACTGGAAACCTATACCTCTCACAACCCTTCATACATCTTGTCCATTATCCCAGCATCCCTGGCAAGCACAGGCTTGTTTTTTTTTGTTTTTGTTTTTGTTTTTGTTTTTGTACTCACGGGTCTGCATCTGCTTTATTTCTTTGTTTGTTTATTCATTAGTTTTTGTTTTGTTTTGTATTGTTTTTAGATTACAAATATAATTTGTATTTTCCTGATGCCCAATGATGTGGAGCACTTTTTCATGTGTCTGTTGGCCATTTGGATGTCTTCTTTGCAGAAATGTCTGTTCATGTCCTCTGCGCATTTCTTGATTGGATTATTTGTTCTTTGGGTGTTGAGTTAGCTAAGTTCTTTATAGATTTTGGATACTAGCCCTTTATCTGATATGTCGTTTGCAAATATCTTCTCCCATTCTGTCAGTTGTCTTTTGGTTTTGTTGACTGTTTCCTTTGCTGTGCAAAAGCTTTTGATCTTGATGAAGTCCCAATAATTCATTTTTTCCCCTTGCTTCCCTTGCCTTTGGCATTGTTCCTAGGAAGAAGTTGCTGCGGCTGAGGTCGAAGAGGTTGCTGCCTGTGTTCTCCTCAAGGATTTGGATGGATTCCTTTCTCACGTTGAGGTCCTTCATCCATTTTGAGTCTACTTTCGTGTGCGGTGTAAGGAAATGGTCCAATGTCATTTTTTTGCATGTGGCTGTCCAATTTTCCCGACACCATTTGTTGAAGAGGCTGTCTTTTTTCCATTGGATATTCTTTCCTGCTTTGTTGAAGATTAGTTGACCATAGAGTTGAGGGTTGATTTCTGGGCTCTCTATTCTGTTCCATTGATCTATGTGTCTGTTTTTGTGCCAGTACCATACTGTCTTGATGAAGACGGCTTTGTAATAGAGCTTGAAGTCTGGAATTGTGATGCCACCAACTTTGGCTTTCTTTTTCAATATTCCTTTGGCTATTCGAGGTCTTTTCTGGTTCCATATAAATTTCAGGATTATTTGTTCCATTTCTTTGAAAAAATTGGATGGGATTTTGATAGGCATTGCATTAAATGTGTAGGTAGCTTTAGGTAGCATAGACATTTTCACAATATTTATTCTTCCAATCCATGAACATGGAACATTTTTCCATTTCTTTGTGTCTT
>ML097119.1:36331-47219 GCA_003697995.1 Taxidea taxus jeffersonii | reverse complement strand
TTTTTTGGAACAGTTTCAGGAGAATAGGAATTAATTCTTCTTTAAATGTTTGGTAGAATTCCCCTGGGAAGCCATCTGGCCCTGGACTTTTGTTTGTTTGGAGATTTTGGATGACTGTTTCAATCTCCTTACTGGTTATGGGCCTATTCAGGTTTTCTATTTCTTCCTGGTTCAGTTTTGGCAGTTTATATGTCTCTAGGAAAGCATCCATTTCTTCCAGATTGTCAAATTTGTTGGCATAGAGTTGCTCATAATATGTTCTTATGATTGTTTGTATTTCTTTGGTCTTGGTTGTGATCTCTCCTCTTTCATTCATGATTTTATTTATTTGGGTCCTTTCTCTTTTTTCTTTTGGATAAGTCTGGCCAGGGGTTTATCAATCTTATTAATTCTTTCAAAGAACCAGCTCCTAGTTTCATTGATTTGTTCTATTGTTTTTTTGGTTTCTATTTTATTGATTTCTGCTTTGATCTTTATTATTTCTCTTCTCCTGCTGGGTTTAGGCTTTCTTTGTTGTTCTTTCTCGAGCTCCTTTAGGTATAGGGTTAGGTTGTGTATTTGAGACCTTTCCTGTTTCTTGAGATAGGCTTGTATCGCTATATATTTTCCTCTCAGGACTGCCTTTGCTGTGTCCCACAGATTTTGGACCGTTGTGTTTTTATTATCATTTGTTTCCATGTTTTTTTTCAATTCTTCTTTAATTTCCTGGTTGACCCATTCATTCTTTAGGAGGATGCTGTTGAGTCTCCATGTATTTGTGCTCTTTCCAAATTTCGTCTTGTGATTGAGTTCTAGCTTCAGAGCATTGTGGTCTGAAAATATGCAGGGAATGATCCCAATCTCTTGATACCTGTTGAGACCTGATTTATGACCCAGGATGTGATCTATTCTGGAGAATGTTCCATGGGCACTAGAGAAGAATGTGTATTCTGTTGCTTTGGGATGGAATGTTCTGAATATATCTGTGATGTCCATCTGCTCCAGTGTGTCATTTAAGACCTTTATTTCCTTGTTGATCTTTTGCTTGGATGATCTGTCCATTTCAGTGAGGGGTGTGTTAAAGTCTCCAACTATTATTGTATTCTTGTCAATGTGTTTCTTTGATTTTGTTATTAATTGGTTTATATTGTTGGCTGCTCCCATGTTAGGGGCATAGATATTTAAAATTGTTAGATCATCTTGTTGGACAGACCCTTTGAGTATGATATAGTGTCCTTCCTCATCTCTTATTATAGTCTTTGGCTTAAAATCTAATTGATCTGATATAAAGATTGCCACCCCAGCTTTCTTCTGATGTCCATTAGCATGGTAAATTGTTTTCCACCCCCTCACTTTCAATCTGGAGGTGTCTTTGGGTCTAAAATGAGTTTCTTGTAGGCAGCATATTGATGAGTTTTGTTTTTTTATCCATTCTGAAACCCTGTGTCTTTTGATTGGGGCATTTAGCCCATTTATGTTCAGGGTAACTATTGAGAGATACGAATTTAGTGCCATTGTATTGTCTGTAAGGTGATTGTTACTGTATATTGTCTCTGTTCCTTTCTGATAATACTTTTCGGGTCTCTCTTTGCTTAGAGGACCCCTTTCAATATTTCCTGTAGAGCTGGTTTGGTGTTTACAAATTCTTTCAGTTTTGGTTTGTCCTGGAAGCTTTTTTTTTTTTTGTCCTGGAACCTTTTTATCTCTCCTTCTATTTTCAATGATAACCTAGCTGGATAAAGTATTCTTGGCTGCATGTTTTTCTCGTTTAGTGCTCTGAATGTATCATGCCAGTTCTTTCTGGCCTGCCAGGTCTCTGTGGATAAGTCTGCTGCCAATCTAATATTTTTACCATTGTACATTACAGACTTCTTGTCCCGTGCTGCTTTCAGGATTTTCTCTTTGTCGCTAAGACTTGTAAATTTTACTATTAGATGGCGGGGTGTGGACCGATTCCTATTGATTTTGAGGGGTGTTCTCTGCACCTCCTGGATTTTGATGCTTGTTCCCCTTGCTGTATTAGGGAAATTCTCTACAATAATCCTCTCCAGTATACCTTCTGCTCCTTTTTCTCTTTCTTCTTCTTCTGGAATCCCAATTATTCTAATGTTGTTTCGTCTTGTGGCATCACTTATCTCTCGAATTCTCCCCTCGTGGTCCAGTAGTTGTTTGTCTCTCTTTTGCTCAGCTTCTTTATTCTCTGTCATTTGGTCTTCTATATCACTAATTCTTTCTTCTGCCTCATTTATCCTAGCAGTAAGAGCCTCCATTTTTGATTGCACCTCATTAATAGCTTTTTTTATTTCAAACTGATTAGACTTTAGTTCTTTTATTTCTCCAGAAAGGGCTTTTATTTCTCCTGACAGGGTTTCTCTAATATCTTCCATGCCTTTTTCGAGCCCGGCTAGAACCTTGAGAATCGTCATCCTGAATTCCAGATCTGACATATTACCAATGTCTGTATTGATTAGGTCCCTAGCCTTCTGTACTGCCTCCTGTTCTTTTTTTTGTGGTGAGTTTTTCCGCCTTGTCATTTTGTCCAGATAAGAATCCGCTGTTCTCCTTGTTAAGTGAACTTGGTCTTGGCTGGATTTCTTTGATCTTCTGGGGGAGGGGCCTGTTGTAGTGATTCTCAAGTGTCTCTGCCCCAGGTGGAATTGCACTGCCCTTACCAGGGGCCAGGCTAAGTAATCCTCTCAGGTTCGCTTTCGGGAGCTTTTGTTCCCTGAACGCTTTCCGTAGAGTTCTGGTGGACGGGAATGAAAATGGCGGCCCCCCAATCTCCGGTTCGGAGGAGCCGAGAGCTAGGGGCCCCAGTCTTCAGTGCGCCTTCAGAGAAAAGCGTTTAATCACTCCCGTCTCCCCAGCCTCCGTTCGTGCTCGGAGACCGCGCTCGGAGAAAATCGTACGTAATCAGTCCCGTCTCACTGGCTTCTGGGAGCGCTCCGAGCTCACCCAGCCTGTGACCAAGCGTCTCTGTCTCTGGCAGAGTCCCACCTGGAGTCTCCGAACCCCATAGTTCCCCTGAGCTCTCCCGGGTCAGAGTCTCCCCGGATCTTGTGGGGACCCCTTGCACAGAGCACCGGCCCGTGTCACAGAGCACCGGCCCGTGTCACAGACCACAGCTCTAGGAAACCTCAGCTCTGTCTCCGCAGCTGGCTTCCCCGCTCTAATACCTGTGCGCTCTGCAACACTCAGACACCCCCGATCCTTCTGTGACCCCGGGGGACCTGAGTCCACGCTGTCCGTGTGAGGTCTTCACCCCAGTTTAGCCTCTGGAGCGATGTCCCTCCGTGGAGCAGACTTTTAAAAGTCCTGATTTTGTGCTCCGCCGCTTGCCGGGAGCCAGCCCCTCCTCCTGGGGTCTATCTTCCTGTAGCGTTGGATTCACTTCTCCGCTGGTCCTACGTTTTAGAAAGTGGTCGATTTTCTGTTTCTAGAATTGTTGTTCTTCTTCTCTTCAATCTCCTGTTGAATTCGTAGGTGTTCGGAAAGGTTTGATAGGCTATCTAGCTGATCTCCTGCTGCCTGATGTCATCTCAGCCTGCTACTTCTTCGCCATCTTGACTCCTCCTCCCGAGAGAAACAATATTATTCTCAAATGTTTGACTCCTTGAATTCCCACTTTTATATCATTTATATGAGCTCTCTTTCTTTTTTTAAAGATCTTATTTAGGGGCACTTGGGTGGTTCAGTCCTTGGGCATCTGCCTTCAGTTCAGTTCATGGTCCCAGGGTCCTGGGATCGAGCCCTGCATCAGGTTCCCTGCTCAGCGGGAAGTCTGCTTCTCCCTCTCCCACTCCCCCTGCTTATGTTCCCTCTCTCACTGTATCTCTCTCTCTGTCAAATAAACAAATAAAATCTTTTTCTTTAAAGATTTTATTTGTTTATTTGACAGGCAGAGATCACAAGTAGGCAGAGAGGCAGGCAGAGAGAGAGAGGAGGAACAGGCTCCCTGCTGAGCAGAGAGCTCGATGTGGGACTCGATCCCAGGATCCTGAGATCATGACCCGAGCCGAAGGCAGAGGCTTAATGCACTGAGCCACCCAGGTGCCCCAATAAATAAAATCTTTTAAAAAAAAGGATCTTATTTATTTATTTGAGATAGAGACAAATTGAGAGCAAGAGTTGGGGTAGGGGTTGAGAGAGAAAGAGAAGAGATTCCTGCTGAGTGCGGAGCCTTACATGGGACAGATGCAGGCCTGGATCCCAGGACCCTGAGATCATGACCTGAGCCAAAGTCAGGCACTTAACCGACAGAGCCACTCCGGCGTCCCATGCATGAGCCTCTAAATTGTTTTTTATATGCAGAAGTTTGTGTTTCATATGTGTTATGATTTTAAACTATCTCACCGTGGCCCTCTTGAGACTCACAGTAGTGCTAGAGCTTCCTTCCACCTGACTGCGTTCCTTACTTTCCTTCCTATCCTTCCAGCCATGAGTGACTGTGAATTGTGGGAGCAGCCAGTCATATGGTAGGGGGACTTCACTGAGAGTTAAATATGAGAACCTATTCAGACTAATCCCTTCCCCTACCCCTGCAGTGCAAATTGCCCTGTATTCTGGTGGCAGAAGTTTAAAGATTGAGGGCTTCACAACCAAAGTCAGGAAGGACAGTGAGCCATTCCTCAATTTCTCAAACGCTCTGTACCGGTAACTGCCTGTCCTCAGCCCAGGGGCTTGGGCAGTTCTCTAACATGTAGTCTGTGTGAATGAGAATTGGGGATTTTAGAATGTTTTGTTTTTTTAGGAATAGAGCCTTCTTTATGATAGGTAGACCTGTTGCTTTACTTTCAGACATTTGACTTTCAAAACAGGGAGCTGCTGGAGACATGAGTTATGTTAGACTTGTGGACTGACATCACCTGAAAGCGAAACTGATATACCAAGTCATCTGTTATTGAATACACAACTCCTCCGTGTGTCTAATTGTAATTAGTAGTGTGCAGTGGCTATGGCAAAGAAGTTATTAAAAGGATAAAGAGGGCTTAGAGTTGTAAAACTCCCAGGCAGGCTGAGAGGACTCCATCTAAAACTGTCCAGGTATTGTTTACAATGTAAGGAGGTGGCAACTTGTTTCTGAGCCATTGTCTGTAATCAATGTATGGCATCTCTTTCAAAAAGGTTGGACTGTCATACTGGAGAGTGATTGTGACTGTATAGTTTTTATCCACTTCCCAAGTACCTTCTCTATGAAACTTTTTCTGTCCTTCCTTCCAATCCATCCTGTCTGGATTAAAGGCGGCATTCTTTGTTAATTTATCACAGAATTTTATACTTCTTCTACTAGATTGATAGGTCCATTATATAGATTCCAAAGCATACAAAGCTATCTAAAATATTAACTGATAAAATTTATTAATAATAACAGTTTTTATTTTGCACCTTTTTGGTAGTAGGTCTTTTTGGATCATGTGAGGAGATACATGCATTAAATATTATTTGATTTATTAAAATTTAACATTCCTGTAGGATAGAGTCACCAAGTTTTATGAGTCCATCATTTGGGAACTTCTAGTTATACACAGTGGATTGAACATGTGTGTTTACGTACAACACTTCCCTAAAACCTCACTAAAATAATAATAAAGAGATAAAAAGTTAAGAAATTCACAAGGATGTTGAGGATAAAAGAGGAGACAAAAAGTTATGTCAATAAAATTTGGGGGGTTATAAAATAGAGAAGTGGCATCTGACATAGCATTTAATTTATTTATTTATTTATTTCTAAAAAAGATTTTATTTTTATTTATTTGTTAGAGAGAGAGAGAGATCGAGCACAGGCAGACAGAGAGGCAAGCAGAGGCGGAGGGAGAAGCAGGCTCCCTGCCGAGCAAGGAGCTGGATGTGGGACTCGATCCCAGGACGCTGGGATCATGACCTGAGCCGAAGACAGCTGCCCAACCAACTAAGCCACTCAGGCGTCCCTGACATAGCATTTTAGAGAAAGCTGAAAGTTAAGTGTCTACAGTGGGAAAAGAAAATAAGCAAATTGATTAGAGCCATAGGCTCCAGAAAGGCTTAGGAATCAGAGGTACTCAGAGCCTCTGAAGTTGGGAAATAAGTAGGGTGGAAAATAGGAAGATCAGTTGGAAATCTGTACTAGAAGCAGTTGGACCCCAGGTCTCTTTCTCTACTTTATGCTGCATGACATCCACCTCCTCCTTACTCCAGCAGGAAATGGGAGACCATGAACAAGAGGAACTCATCTACCATACACAGCTTGGGTGGGGGTGATGAGCCATTCTGAAATGGATGCATAGCTACATGCAGTCTTCACATTCAGGAATGAACCACTATCTCTAACCACTTTCCCTATTCAAGCCTGAGAATTTTGGAACCAGGATTTTATCCTGTTTGCAGTGGGGGTGAGGAAAATATTGGGAGATTCAATTCTAGGGAAAAGCCGAGAGAGGACCTACTATACTAATGGTTGGGAGTTCAGATTCCTGTCTGTTCACCATAGAGAGAAGCCCTCAAGGTGATGAGCAGCCTCAGACTATACCAAAAGCCTTTAATTAACTGTGCTTTGTAATTCTTCATCTTTTAGTAGAGATAGGCAGCTGGCCAAAGCTTATCACATATTTGAGGAAAGTCTCTAACATGAAAATCAGAGATCAAAACAAATGGTGGGGGTGGTGAGGTGGGGGAGAAGGAAGAAAAGTAAAGATACTGAGAAATAAAAGATGAGCAGGGAGTGGAAGAAAATGGCTCGAAGTGATAATTAATATTCCCAGAAATAAGAAAGGCTATTTCTTCTTTGAAATCGGAATAAGATGACTAAAAAGGAACATTTCAAGGGATAGCCCTTGAAAATTTAAGATATGACCACAGAAATGAAAAGCTTAGTAGAATTGAAAGTAAAATGAAAGGAAAACCTCTTAAAAATAGAATCTAAGAACAAAGAGATAGATGGAGAAATAGAAAAGAATGGGTAAGAAAGGTCCAACATACAAATAATAGAAGTTGCAGGAAGATAAAACAGAAGAAAGAAGGGAAGAAAACATCAAAAAAAAAAAAAATACAAGAAGAAATATTCCAGAACTGATGGTTTCTAAGTTAGTAAAACTGAGTTTTTTAAGAATGAAGGGGCTTAGCCAGGTTTTGGAAATATGGATGAAAATAGATCAACACAAAGTGAAATTTCAAAAAACTGGGGAAAAGAGAATATTCAAAAAGTTTCCAGAGGAACCCCCCCCCCCCAAAAAAGCCTCCAAAAGATCATAAAAAAAGGCCTGGAGTCAGAAAGACCTTGGATTTTTCCATAGCTGTACTAGAAGTGAGAGGACCACGGAACAATTTTTTCGAAACTGTGAAAATTATTGTCATCCTAGAATTCTGTACTCAGCCCAACCAGAATCAAGTATGAGCAGGGAATGCAGTCATTTATCAGACATTCAGGATCGCACAAAATTTACCTCCTATTCATCCGCCCTCAGGAAATTACTAGAGGATGTATTCCACCCAGACAAGAAAGTAACCAAGAAAGAAGAATATTTAGGATCTGGGAAACTGGGGATACATTGTAGAATAGAGGTGAAGGGAATCCCTAGGCCAACAGTTGAGTTGCAGGTTGAGAAAGAAGCCAGACAAGAGTGGAGCATGGAGTGCAGACAGCAGGTGGAATGTCTCCAAAAGGGCAATGTTGGAGGGAACAGATTAGCTGGTGTGTGTGAATATGTTGAGGGGAGGCGAAGAGTGCTGGGGAGTGTGGAGTTGAATTAGTAAGATGAGCAACTGCCCCTTTTTAGTTTTTAACTTCAGGAAAAACCAAGATACAAAAGAAGGAAATGCAAGGGTATTACCCTGTGTGGTTTAGCTGCAGTTCCATATTGGTTGTTAGGATATTAGAATATTTATCTACTCATTAGTAAAGAACTCCTACTCGAAGTGCCCTCCCCATTGTCCCCTACCTCCCTTAGGTCCCCTGGGCCTCCAGTCTCCCCTGGGCCTCCAGTCTCCCCTGGAACCCAGTGTTTAAAAGTTTCATGATCGGGGCACCTGGGTGGCTCAGTGGTTTAAAGCCTCTGCCTTCGGCTTGGGTCATGATCCCAGGGTCCTGGGATCGAGCCCCAAATCGGGCTCTCTGCTCAGCGGGGAGCCTGCTTCCTCCTCTCTCTGCCTGCTTCTCTGCCTACTTGTGATCTCTGTCAAATAAATACATAAAATCTTTAAAAAAAAAAAAGTTTCATTATCTTCATGGCAGGGTGCCCCAGGACCCTACTCACCTCTCAGCCTCTGGTCTAGTTGCATAGAGTCAGGGTACCAATGAAATATTTTGAACCCCTATTCAGTTAATACTAATTTGCATAATCATGATAGTGTAAATATTGATTTAACTAAAAATTGTGATAAAATTATAGTAGGAGGATGCAAGGAGGCAGAATGTATGGGGCAGGAAGGGGTCATAGTAGAGCTAAATCCTTATTTTCCGTACTAGGAAATTCATAGATAATATCTGAAACTAAAAAAAAAAAAAAAAATTAAAAAAAATTTAAAGAAAATTTAAAACTGTATAAGCAACATACATATAAGAGAACATAGCAACATAACATATAAGAGAAACATAGAAGAAATAGCTATAAGTATTTAAAAGTGGTTTCCTCTGAGGAGTAGAAACTGTGTGTGAGAGAAAGAGTTGGTACAGGGGATTTTTTTTTTTTTCTGAATGGGAAAAAAATTGTAAAATAAATCATTATTTCTGAAAACTCACTTCAGTCTTCTAAACAACTTGATTTTCTTTTTTCCAGTGGCAGTATGATCACCTCACTGCTACCTATCTTCTGCTTCTGGCCAAGAAGGCTCGGGGAAAACCAGTTCGTTTAAGGCTCCCTTCTTTTTCCTGTGGACTAGCCAATATCACTCCATTCACAAACGTCAAGGTAAATGTTAGAACTTTTTTTTTTTTTTTAAGATTTTATTTATTTATTTGATAGCACAAGCAAGGGGAGCTTCAGGCAGAGGGAGAGAAATGTTAGAACCTTTTGAGTGGACACCTACTCCTCTTTTTTTTTTTTTTTTTTTTAAAGGGGTGCAGAGGGAGAGGCAGAATCTTTTTTAAAATTTATTTATTTATTATATATCGAGGGAGTTAGAGAGAGCACATGGGGGGAAGGGCACAGGGAGAAAATCTTCAAGCAGACTCCCTGCTGAGCATGGAGCCCAACTCAGGACTCAATTTCACCACCCATGAAGTCATGGTTATGAGATCATGACCTGAGTTGAAACCAAGAGTCATACACTAAATGGTTTGAGCCCCGCTCAGCAGCCTCGTGCTTGCTCCATTCATGAGTGGATACACCACTGGTGTCAGGGAGCCAGAGGAAAGATGTTTTATGATTTAAATATTTTTGGTGGGGGGGATAAAATTTAAATCAGTAAGCAAGCAAGCAAGCAAATAAATAAATATTTTTGGTGAAGAAAATGGGAAATTCTGAAATTGAACTCTAAACATTTGAATGTTAACATGGCATTGAAATAATCCTCTCCTCCCCTCTGTTTTTCACAAAAGCAATTTCTTTCTTTCTTTTTTTTTTTTTTTTAAGATTTTATTTATTTATTCGACAGAGAGAGAGAGACCACAAGTAGGCAGAGAGGCAGGTAGAGAGAGAGGAGGAAGCAGGCTCCTGCTCAGCAGAGACCCCCCACCCACCCCCATGTGGGGCTCGATCCCAGGACCCTGAGATCATGACCTGAGCCAAAGGCAGAGGCTTAACCCACGGAGCCACCCAGGCATCCCATAAAAATAATTTCTCATTGTTGCAGAAAAATTTTAAGCCACGGATAAGCTAAAGGAAAATAGAACTTATCTTTGAACTACTACCTATATGTTTTATTTGACTACAGCTTTCCAGTCTTTTTTAGTATGCTTATTTACATAATTTATGTATATGCAAGTGCTTTCATTTTATTTATTTGTTTATTTTTTAAAAAGATTTTATTTATTTATTTGACAGAGATAACAAGTAGACAGAGAGGCAGGCACAGGGAGGAGAAAGCAGCCTCCCCGCAGAGCAGAGAGCCCAATGTAGGGCTCGATCCCAGGACCCTGAGATCATGACCTGAGCTGAAGGCAGAGGCTTTAACCCACTGAGCCACCCAGGAGCCCCATGCAAGTGCTTTTAAAAGATACTGAATTTTTTTTTTTAAAGGTTTTATTTATTTATTTGACAGACAGAGATCACACAAGTAGGCAGAGAGGCAGACAGAACCGGAAGGGGAGAAGCAGGCTCCCTGCCGAGCAGAGAGCCCGATGTGGGACTCGGTCCCAGGACCCAGGGATCATGACCGGAGCTGAACGCAGTGGCTTAACCCACTGAGCCACTCAGGCGTCCCCTGAATTTTTTTTTAAGGATTTTATTTTTATTTATTTGTCCGAGAGAGCAAGAGAGAGCGCACAGGCAGGCAGAGAGGCAGGCAGAGGGAGAAGCACGCCCCCTGCCGAGCAAGGAGCCTGATGTGGGACTCGATCCCAGGACACTGGGATCATGACCCGAGCCAAAGGCAGCCGCCCAACCGACTGAGCCACACAGGCCTATTATTGGGTTGTGGATAAAAATTTTAAATATTGTTGGGAATAAGATTTCTGAAAGAGGATATAGTATACTTTATATTATAGACATGAAATATATATTTTTTAAAGATTTTATTCATTTATTTGACAGAGTTCACAAGTAAGCAGAGAGGCAAGCCGGGGGGCGGGGGGCGGGGAACAGGCTCCCTGCCGAGCAGAGAACCTGACGTGGGGCTCGATCCCAGGACCCCGGGATCATGACCCAAGCCGAAAGCAGAGGCTTTAACCCACTGAGCCACCTAGGCACCCCAGACATGAAATATATATTTTTTTAAGATTTTTTTTTTTTAAAGACTCTACCTATCTTTCTTTCTTTCTTTTTTTTTTTTTTTTTTA